>JAQBSW010003177.1:0-85000 GCA_029291075.1 Eudiplozoon nipponicum
GGCTGAATAGAATAACTAAGGACAACTTTCCCAGTGTTAAAGTTAATATGACATTTAGTACACAGAGAATCATGAGGTTGGATGCCAAAGATCAATTGCCAATTCTCTCCAAATCATTCATAGTCTACAAATTCTCATGTATGTGCGGTAGCACATATATCGGACGTACGAAGAAGCAATTGATAAGCAGAATCCAGCAACATTTGCCACAGAAATTGATTAACAAAGGCTTGCCACCGTCAGGAAAATCAGCTATTTCCGATCATATATTGGCAACGGGGCACCCTGTCAATTCGACCAATTTCACAATTCTACATAAAGCAAAATCAGAAAAATTATTATTTATCTACGAAGCCCTTAACATAAAACAACAAGCACCTTACCTTAATATTCAAAAGTTTCATCAACATGATATTCTTATCGACTGGCCAAGAATAACAAAATTCAACAACAATCTACTAGTATCCAGCCAAGAACAAACAGGCCCTCGACTAGAATCAACAAACGTACAATCGGATTGGCAACAAACTGAAGTGGAAATAACAGAGGCGCATACGATGACAGAAGTCTCCAAACAATGTGAGCGTTTAACACTGCAATCAACACTGGCGTTGTTACCACGTGAAAACTTTGCGCAACGAGGTGAAACGATCAACTATACTGGGAAAAATAGCACTTGTATATGTAACAGTGAACAATGCGCAAAAATGGTTAATTCTCAAGCTATCAAAACAATAATGACAAGATCTCAGACATCACTTCGCAATACTGCGAGAATGACCTTTTCATGCAAATACGCATAAACACAAACACAAACGCCTACACACTCACCAACTAGTCAAAACAAGAAACAGCAGTAAAAACGAGTCAGATTTGTTACCACTAGCATAATCAAATGAAAACCCAAAATGTATAAATATGTATGATTGTATAAGAGATGATTAGCATTCACGAAATAAATGGCCTTTATCCACTTTGTTATTTGTGTTTTCCTAATTATAAGAATACTGTGTTAAATTAAAAAGGAATGGACATTATAAATATATATATATATATATATATATATATATATATATATATATATATATATATATATATATATACATATATATATATATATATATAGGCGTGTGTAATGAAAAGCACATATAAAACTTGTACTACGGAATTGATCAATTTTACATGAAAAGTGACTAGAAGAAGAATTCGGTTTTCATTTTTATGCGATATTTCTTTTGGGATGCCCGAATTGTAAACGAGACAGCAAAGATTAATCGTCCGTAAAGCCATTATTTCTAACATAATTTGAAAAAAATCAGAAAATTAAGAATTTGACGAGCAGCGGTGGAATTCTGCAGCATTTCATTCATAGTTGAGTAACTACGCTACTGAACTTGTGTAGTACATGTCATTTTCTCTGGTTATGTAATATATGGCAAGCAATGGACAAAGGAAAACAAAATTGTGGAGGGTTAACAAATTCTTAAGTTTATGTTTTAACTGATGACATTTATTTGTCCGGCTTAATTAAATAATTAATAACAATATAATTCAGTCATATTTATTGAAAGGTGTACACGTCAAAGCACACAAAATAACTCGCACACATCTATTTATAAATATATTTTTATAACCTATGAAGATATAAATATATGTTTATCAATGAAGAGACATAAAATTGTTAACGAAAGAATATTTTGGGCACACTTTTTGGGATAGCCTCCAGTTTTTTGTAAATTTTCAGCTGTTAGATTTAACAGCCAGAAACTGCTATATTTAAGAATACTCCTCATATAAACGTATGCCATTAGATAAATAAATACATATTTTGGTCTTTAATGGGAACTTAGATGGAGTTGTGAACCATAAGTCAAGTTTTTGCATGTGCACATACAAAGTACAACTCGTAACACAATAAATAATTAAAAGTAAATTTAGGACTGCTCTTAGCAAAAATATTTCTGCATCACCTGCAAAAAACAGGATTAGAACCATTTATTAATCGAGTCCAAACGTATATACGCTTCTTGTCTGATAAGTATATGGGCATTAGATAGATGGAAAATAAAAGCACTGATTAATTTTGAAAACGCGAATGATGATGAAATTCTGTTTTACATTAGTAGTGTAATAACTAATTGTATCTATTATTTTTGACTTGTAAATATCTAAAAATGGTGAAAGAAAGCCTAAATATAAGTTCGCATGAAATATATATATTTTTATAGGGCGGTTTATTCGTTACTCAAGAATTTTACAAAAATAGTTGTCATAATAACTTTATGTCAAATAAAGGCAACCGCATACGCACGGTTTTTTCATTAATGCACTTTAAATTAGAGCTATAACAATTTCGATAAAATTTGAGAAGGAATGGTTATTAAGTCAGGTTTATTATATTTTAACATAATTACTTTTTTTTCTTTCTGTCATACTTCCAATAAGAGCAGTTGGCGTGAAAGAGCGGAAATACTTCTATATAAATTTAGATGTATTTTTAATGCACACCTGGTAATAGAATTTTTGTGCGATTTAAGGCAAAATTGTTTCAAACATTTTGGACCAAAGAAATAGAGCCAAGACAAGGATTCTTATTGTGGTAGTCTTGAAGCAGAAACATTAAAAATATATTCATACAGAGTGAATAAAGCACAATGAATTAATTAAACGAAAATTGGTTGTGAGGGCGGAGATAACAAATATTCACATCGAGGTTGTTATCATGATATGAATACTTGTCCCATTATATACATTCATTTTTCTGTCAAAATGAGCATTGTATAATGTAGAAAAGGCAATTTATCCAGTTGACCGGTTTCTTTCCGATTAGGAAATTTTCACATCTGCTTCGAAAAATTTTACTGTAACCACTGAGCTATCCGTCTCACTCAACACATAAAAATAATAAATAGAAATGAAAAAAATTGCATTAACATTTATTTTTTAAATGAAGGTTATGATTTTGATGTAAAAAGACCGAAAGCTTGATTTAAATAATTGTTATCACCACAAATGCAACCAATCTTCTTTTGTTTTTTAAATTTTAATCTAACACCACTTTCTCAGGTACCGTAGTGTCTTTTCTATAATGACAGATTGGAGGTGGATTGTTGGAACTTTAGTCTCCATCTAAAGGAAAGCCTATCCAAGGAGCATCAAATGGTATATAACTGTAAATTGTGTGCACTGTGCGGCAATGTAGCTGAGAGGTTAGAGCAGCAGATTCTGAAGCTGACGTTCCGGGGTCCGAGTCCTGTCCGAGGAAAATTCTGGACTGTAAATGATCAGTTCCCAAAAAGAACAAAGCCGGTCTATCGGATATATAGCCTTTTCTGCATCATACGATGTTTTTTTTATATAAGGAAAAATGCATGCACATAATGAGACAGATGATTGTATCAAGATGACAACCATGATTTATATAATATATATCGACACCCAAGGAACAAATGTTTGCTTAATTATATAAATGTCCATTTAAATACCACGTCCTCAGGTAGTCTCGTGATCGTTCTATAATAGCATATTTGCAAATTTAGTTGCAACGTAAGATCGAAAGAGATGTTATATGGGCTCCAGGTAAATAAAAGGCTAAACCTGACACATTTGGTAGTATAAACATGAAAATTGTTTGAAGCGTGCGTCAAGGTGGCTCAGTAGTTAGATTAACAGTATGCAATGCAGGCGTGTTCAGGATTAATCTCCCTCCGGGGCAGGTTCTGAACAGTACATGAGGAGTTTTCAATAAGGACGAAACCGGTCGACTGGATGAACTACTGTTTCAACACAATACAATTATTAGCTTATACTGACAACTATATGTATTTATGTGGACTGTGTTTACATCAAAATCGCAAACTTGATTTGAAAAATAATGATTACCAATCTGTTTTGGGACAATAATCCTATATAATACAAGATTGTTAACACACACGTAAATATCTATGACCTAACATATGGACTATAATATTCCGCTGCAATTGCAAATTATTTTTTATATAATTCCATAATAATTTATATATAAATGTATTCATATACACACTTTAGGTAGAAATGGATGCCAAAAAGCCGCCAGATTAAGTTAATGAGGACCACAGAATATAATTTACAAATTACATCTATTGTCCACAATGGCTGTGCAATTCATGAATGCAGACCTTCGCAGAAAATCGGCCACAGCTTTTTCCACGCCCGCACCATATTATCGAAATTACTTGGCAGTTTCCTATTGTAGACAAAACTGGTCTACTGGATGAATTTTTATTGCTACTTGAAACCATTTTTAGTTTATACTGACAATATATATATATATATATATATATATATTTATATATATATATATATATATATATCCCAAGGATGTCTTTAAATGTATAAAGTGAAAGACCAAAAAATGCAATCGGTCAAAACGAACTTGTAACATTTAGGGCACCCTCAGAAAAATCAGCAATTTTTGAGGATCAATGCTATAAGAGAACAAGCCAGTATTGTAGTTAACTTCACACGAAATCTTCGACAATGCGTCTTCAAAGACAGATCGCCTGTTAATGTTGCATTCTTGTCCGATATTACATGTGCAGTTAATTTTAATTCTACTTGAATTAACATTAATATATATGATTGAACTGTCAAATTTTCCCGAATTTCTAAAGAAATTGGTTATGGAGCGTAAAACCGGCTCCTTTTGACGAGTCAACTGTAATCAGGCATGTGCACATGAGTTTACGCCTCTTGTTCATGATGACTTTGTTTTATCCTTGTGATCCTATTGGAAATAATTTATTTCGAGCTGCGCAACGCCTGATATACAGTTGCGCATTTATTAGATCTCCGTAACAAACAGTATAAAACTATTTGAGTGATCAAAATTGCGATATTCAAATTCTGTGTTGTGACTAAGGAGACGATATATAATTATGAAAATTTTAATACGAAATATAACATGCGGGTGGAACATTCCTGGAAAATTAGCCTACTAAGTGGAAGCTCGATCAAACCCCAATCCAACAATACAAGAATAACAAGATCTTAAACAGTTTTTTTAATAGCATGCATACACAAACACACACGGGCTCTCACATGACTGTGCAACTAACCGCCAGCAAGCGCACTTCAGTTGAAAGTTTATAAAACTAAAACTGAAACTCATTCTAGTTCTCCTGCAATTAATTAAATGGAGATCAAAAATGGATAAAATTGTACGAGTTGACTGTGTAGTTATTATCCAAAATTATCGCATTATGGGCCATTAAATTTGTATTTTATTTTTTAAAAAACATGCTTTTTACAATATATATAGTAGGAAAATCTACATATATTATAATTTAATATAAATTATAACCATCACCCACTTTAGTTCTCCGATGATGCATGCTATTTTCTTCAGTTATGAGTTTTCGTTTATAATAAATTACAAATTTCTTTTCTACGCGTTAATATTTGTTTTCAATTTACAATGTGAGTTCCTTTCGCGATCATAGATAACAAATTGTATCTTTGCACGCCATGTTTTTTTCTAACGAGCACAAGGAGATGAATAAATTTTTAAGATGTATGTCCGCTTGTTGCCTGTTTGTTCGTTCATTTTTTTCATCTTTTCGCTTGTTGGCTTGCAGGCTTGTATTGGAACTGATGTCTCTTCGATTTGTTTCGCTAATTGACCATGTCACGATTGTTATAGAAGACAGACTGTCATATCAAAATAAATTTCATACGCAACCACAAGTATTGATGAATCATTAAATTGTCATTTCCTCAAACTTCATTATGATAAATGAGAAGATAAGATTTTTAAATTATGCTAGACAAAGTTTTGAGATAGATAGGTAATAATTCAAATGGCACCCTTGAATTTCATTTTGTAAACGGCCCTGCAGCAAGTAAATGCCGTGGATATTAGAAGAAGAAGTACAGACAGGAATTGTATGACAATAGTTAATGTAGGTGGCCCTTAACAGGCCAAGAAAAATGTTCACCGGCAATTACCGTGATAGTTGTTTGTTGCAATGTCTAGAAGTACTTCTAGACACTTGCTCTATGATCCGGCTAATTGGACGGTAATCCTTCGTGTGAATGCACTGAAATAAGTTGAGTTGTCGCAATCGCATATGTGAATTGCTTTTCGAAGGCTCAGAATTTCTTTGTTGAAGATTTGCGGCAAAACCGTGGTGACTGCCATATATAAAAATACGATCAATAGATGATCGATTACGTATGACTAGTTGCACAGCACCGAGAAGATTGGCGTGACTGAAGACTATGCGATGAGATTACACAGCGTGGTAAACGCAATTCCAGAAATTAGCTTAAGTAGACGATCAAGTGGAGAGAGCGACAGCAATCACCCATAGCGAGCTGAGCAGAAGTGTCAAAGGTGTGTAGCGTGGTAATTTCATCGTGCTTATATATATATATATATATATATATATGCGATTTAAAATTTGATAGTGACAATTTACAAAGCACTATATATTTTCATAATCCTGAGCAAAACCAGATATTATTATGAATATTCAGATGACTTTTTATGCAATAAACTGATTTAGTCAATTTGTTTTGAAATTAATCTCTGTCTACCGAACTCTTGTTTAGCATATTGGGAAGATGGAATTTCTTCAAAGCATAAATTTGTAACGTCAAAATTCCACCAGTGAATTTGTAAATATTAAAGAAAAGTAAATTATGACCTTTTATTATTTATTACTATATTTGCTTAGCAAATGTAATTATATGACTTATTATTTAGCTTACTTTTCCAGATGATCATTTGACGGTGTCATCGAGAATGAGTAGGATATTTCAGCATTGATCTCAACCAAACGAAATTCTCCTCAGACGTAATGAATAAATTAACTACTTTTATTAACCCACCAATACAAATCGCGAATTTATAAGACATTTGTAGGTAACCGACTGCGAAATTAATTTAGACGCACGCCCACTCGTGACCAAATTAATAAATTATGCATTGTGCGTGAAAAAAATACATTTTGTTGGTAAAATTGCAAAAGTGAAGTGTTGCAGGTAACAGTCCACAATTCTTTAAAAGTATTTTAATCCGCCAGATTATGCCTGGCTTTGTGACAATAATTTCGTCGTTTCTGTATTTCGAAAAGTATGATGTTCTGGCCAATTGTTATCTTTATTAATCAGCATGTCCATCCTATGAATTGCTTGAAAATAAATAGAGCTGAAAGAGGATACTATGTCTGCAAAACTTGAATTTATTTTTCAAATTTACTTCACTAACACGACGGCTGCACGCTTTTTAAATATTAGTTAGGAAACAAAAATGAAATACGGATAACCGAAGCAGTGTTTTGTGCAATTCGCTCAATATAGCCGAATGGGAAAAAATTGTGTTCAGAAAATTAAAATAAAATATTCAAATTTCGCGCAAATTTTCTGCCAACTGCAAATGCTTTTGCTTCTGATCAGGTTACGAAATTAAAAATCTGTTTAGAAAACATTTTGTTGTATGAATGATTCATCTGTTCAAACATAATAACTGTCAACGTACTCAACTTTATGTGCAAAATAACGTTACATCAATGGGCAAGTACACAGAAAAACTTTAATGGCCGGTTTTAGCTAAATTATTATACGTTTTGGGATGACAAAAGTGCTCCATAAACTTTTAAAGCATTTTTGAAGGGTTATATATTCATAAAATTTATCAACATAATTATATCCGCTTTATTACACATTGAACACTTTAAATTTTCAAATATTTTCAGGCGATTTTATCCCACACTGAGCAGCAATCTGCTTCATTCGCCTAATCTGAAAACTGGTTTATTAAATTTTTCAATTTTCTATTAAATTTTTTAATGAAAACTGTAAAATTTTAGCTCCAATGCTCACTTGTTCAAACTGTAGGACTATCTTCTCACTAACTAAATGGATTAAAATGAAGTTAGATTTAAAATTGGGACAAATGTTAAAATTTGGAACAATTTAATGTGAATTCTACCTAGCTTGAAAAATGTACCTGAACAATTATTTGAGTAGTTAAAATAGTATAAAATTCATCATAAATTTTAAATTGACAGTGAAAATTTTCATACAATGTCTATTGATAATTTTTCATTACTAAAAAGTCCACCAATAATTGGGAAACTTTTAAAAGAAAGCAATTTCTGCCATTTGAAAGGCAGATGGACACCTTTAAATTAACTTTTAAAATAGAATGGAAATCTGCGAGCTCCTATCTATAATAAAAATTAAACCCCATTTTCCTATGCCATTATAAATATTCCGCAAATCCAAGATTTGAGAGGAAATATTTCTTGTTAAATCTAATTAGCACTTGTTGATTTCAGGATGTAGAGAATCAAGTTCCAGTTTTTTCATGGTCGATTGCATTATTGACATATAGACAAATATTATTTTGTGTTTATATGAATATAAGCAATAGTGTATTACGTGTTGCGCATCTAGTACAAAATTAGTTCAAATAGGAGCAGAAGGGTAGCCCAAAGTCAGCATGACCGAAAGGTAGAATGACTTGGTTTCGTGCGCACTGAGAACTCTTCAGTAAGAGCCGGTATTACGCCATTTACCAACTATAACTTAAGTCAAATTATGTGGGTCAATTGGACGGTAAAACGTCCTATAAAAACAGTAGTCTAGTCAATTTCATATGAAGTCTTCGACAATGAGATTTCAAAGCCAGATCATTATTTATAGAATTTACCGAGCCGGTTGCCGAGTTGGAACGTGGCGCCAACACAATTGATTTCAAGATATGCTAAATTTCGCTAAAATTCATAAATACATTTATTTCTGAACACGTGTTGCTCCAGAAAATAAATAAACTTTGGCCTTGACCAATATCGATTATCACATTTCGCTAGAATCATAACTTCATGCAATTAAATGCTTATATATTTATGGTTGCGGAAATCTAATCCATATGCAATTGTTTATTAGTTATTGCGTACATAGTAACACAATGTTCAAATAGATTAAGAAGGGTAAATCAAACGGAGTAAAAAGATAAGGTATAATCTTATGCGTACATTCGTTTTGTGCTAATTGATTACACGTCAGTAGGAGCTGGGATTGGGACTTATATTCATTATGTATTTGGTCAAAAAAGCCGGACAATTGCACTGCACAATCTCTTATTCGAATTAGTTTTATATTATAGTTAATTTTATATGAAGTATTTGACTATTCAAGTTCAAAGCCAATTCACCATATATAATATATACAGATCCTGTAAAGGGTACCAACAATATGGTTGCCGAGTTGGTAAATGTTAACAACACATTCAATATAATAACAGTTTAAAACTATTATATACTTATTGGAATGATGTCATGATTACCACAAAATATGAAAACTGATTTCGATCAAGAAAAGAGTTTACGGACTTCCTGGAGTATCAGGTGTTCAATATATCGTGAAATCCATTGTTTACATACCATGTACCGCCTCGGTAACCATAGTGTTGGTACCATGTACCGGCTCTGTAACCATCGTGTTGGTACCATGTATCAACTCGGCAATCATAGTGTTAGTACTATTTACGTGCTCGATATATATTATATTTAATAGGTTGGCTTTGAAGTCACATTGCCGAAGACTTTATAAGAAATTAACTACTCAACTGTCGTTATACACATTCGTATAGGAGATGGTATTGTGCATAATACTGGTTACTACTGATGAGTGGCTAGTAAGCACGAAACTCGTGTGGAAATGAGATTATACATATCGTTCATCCTGACTTTGATTTATCCTTATGGTCCAATTTGAACTAAAGTCTTACTAGGTGTGCCAAACATAATAAACATTTGCATTGATATTAGTTCGTCGGAAAAAAAATTATATAGTTATTTATACGATTTGGATCCATGAGTTGGAACTTGATGATTGCTGGCAATGCAATAATGCTATATTTCACAAAATTCTTGGTTCCTGCTTGTTTTTTTGTAAATTTCGTTCTAGACGAATAATAATATAGCTTTTTATAAACGTTTGCAATTCACGACACTTTTTTTGACAAATGATCATAGAATCAATGAAGATATTTTTTCATATGTCAATGATCTACATTGAATACATGACAGTAGTTTTTCTCTAGATTTCTGAACAATCGGCTTCATTTAATTCGCGACTAAAATAAATAATAACTTAATATTATGTTATCACATGTAAACTTTATTGAAATATCAAAAGTTATTTGTATCATTCTATATGTTATTTAAGGAAACATCGGATAAAAAGTGTTTAATGCGGGAGGTAAGCAACGCCTAAGCTAAACATGTTGTGATTACACACACCAAATCCGACTAACCTATTCAACTTAAAACATATACCCAAAAATTAAAATCCGGTATAAAAGTAGAAAATGAAACACACGGATTTATAGGGCCCTTGAAGTTTTCTACGTAAGTTTTTATCTCGCAGAGAATGAATTAACTTATGGGGAGCTCTTAATACAATAACCAATATAACAAAATTTACTTTTACAGTATTTTAGCAACTGTTCGTCTTGTAGTAATGTGATAACTGCATATTCCCCGCAAATATTGAGCAAAATATAGACACGGACGAGATAATTAGACCATATTTATGGGTTCAGCATCAGAAACTATTGTTCCATTGAGTAGACAGTCGGAATAAAAAAAATCTTTTACATCATGTGCAACATCATTTCATACTTGAAGCTAAAGATTTAGTACTTTCAGGTGCAAATATGAATTTTGCTTATTCAAATGTTATTACACTGTCAAAAAGACAATAACATTATATCACATTTTTACCTTGAGCAGATCGTTTATGTAAAACTTGATTTATTCTTGAACGCATTCAGGAAGTCCATAGTTAAAGTTTAAGAATGTCGGTCGTAGGATTGAAACTTATTAAAACGACACAGATTTGTGCTTCAAAATCTTCCATAGGCAAAAAGAATAAGATCAATTTCTAAGAAGGCTGACAATGTATTCCTCTCAAGTTCACTCGAACCAAGGTAGAGGTTTTAATTCCGAAAATACTTTGATTAGAGGACTTTCACTATTCGCTTTTCTTCCAAAAATTGCATCGAAATATCAGCACATTTATCTAGTGGATTCATCTTTAAATCGAAAGCAAATATTGCTGCTCACGCAAAAATTCTTTATAAAATTCACAAACTTTACACGACAAAAACTTCTCCAATAACTTGCAATTCGTTCTTAACCCAGTGGTATTAATATGGGGTACATTAGGCCTTAATTTGTTGATTGGTTTCATTAGTCCATAGCTAAACTTAGGTCGAAAATTTGCATACAATTAGACTTGAATTCGAAACGAAAAGATGAAAATAGTTTCAAAACCTTTTGCTTCAAGCGTCGGGATGCATATAATTTAGACTTATAAATCGAATTACACATAGGCGAAAAAGACTTTCAAATCAGTGGATTGAAACTGTCATTGTCATTTGAGTTATATGAGCTATTCATTTTATAGATTCTGTATAGAGGAACAAACACATGTGCCTGTCCAGCAGAATAACTCATGTCTATTGTTAGCGGTCACAAATCAGAGAAATAGCTGATAACATGATAACTGTGCAGCATTTGGTCTTTTGCCTAATAGGGTTAAAGTTCGTTGAGTCACTGCTACTGGTTTTACTATAGGTGAAAATTAATTGGTAAATAACTTTCGGCAACACGGTGTCAAATATCAATAACAATTTATTACACCAGTGCTTAGACGGCCGGGTCAATTGAAAGAAATTTTTCAAATAGCCGCTTGATACGAAATGTTATCTTTGGCAATCTCCTGAAGCCATATACCACTTCTACGTATTTTACATTTTCCCAAATCATCTTACGTATGCGAGGTAAAGTTGCCATAATATAAAAACTAATTGGGGCCAGACAACCTGTGGAAGTCAGTAACTCCCCTTGCAAAAATAAATTAACATTTTCACATTTGAATTTTGCACTGGTTAACTAAAATGTACTGGTCGTGAAAAAGTAAATTTTATTGCTGGATCATTCGTTGTTTAACTTTATGTTATTTTTTTGTTGGTTGTTCGTGCTCAGTTTCATTATTAGAAATTATTTTCTGTCATGAAGTCGAAGGACTGCTCTCTGTCTCTTAACATTATTTCTGTCCCAAGTTTAATACAAGACTTGCTGAATACACTTCATCTATGGGAATTAGGCCTTTTTATTTTATGCAAAAATCAGGCTGACATGAAGTACCGTTACTTCATTTAGTTTCGGTCTTTTCATGCGAACGAAAGCAGTTCAGTTCGATAGAAGCTCAGCGTAAGATTCCAGCGTATATTTCTTCCAGCTTGCCACCCTGTACGACGTTGGTGGAAGGTTTTATTTGAACTGACATAGATGCCGGTCTCAAAAGAGAGGATATTGAGGGAGAGGCAAAGGGCTGTTGAGAAATTTCTACTAGGTGTTCCGCTGTTCAGTCCGGCATATTATCCGTCATGGAACTTTCCAAATACGACAAACATAATGTGTGATCTTGCGCTCAGACGCAAATGGCCGGTGGATTCAAAGATACTAACTTTAGTTTATACGACCCCAGCCTCTACAAATCCACATAAAACGATTACTGTTGATAAATTAAATTTTCTATAGTTATTTCGCAATTTCTCTTTTCTTATTAATTACTTTCAAATAATAATTCACGCATATTATCCATTATTATAGACATTTTCTATTTGTCAAGTAAAGGAACATCCATAATTTAATGCAGAATGAATTAGGACTTCTCACGTTATCCTTTTACTTAAAAGTGGTAAAACTTTATTCGCACTTAATTTCTTTTTCTTTTCTAATCAATAAATCTGTTAATTGAATCGATTATTTAATGGCTTGTAACAGTTATTTAAAACGGATATTAACTTTCGCGTTTCAGAAAAGACGAATTTGCTCAATAGAATAAAAAATCAATTTTGAACTTCTAATTTGGCGAGCTAAATTTATTATATTACTGCTTTTATTTTACACAATTTTGATTAATCTAAATTAGAACATCGATTAAGTGTCAAAAATTCACGTTGTTGTCAAATAAAACAAGTTTTTCTGTGTCTATTCTGCCCAAAAAATTCGAGCGATTTAAACAAAAAACGTTAGGGATAAAAGCTACATTCTTGGGAATAAAAAATTAAGCGGGTTAATTGTATTCAGTTTTCTAGTTTTACGAAAGTGAGGCACAGACAAAAAGGTAGATTTTGTTCTCATCTGACATTAAGCTAATTAGTAAAAAAGAGGTTACAAACTTGGTAAAACTTTAATGTGGAGACGAGGAGCTGATTGATTATTAACGCAAGCTAAAGATAATTCAAAATAACAGCCTCGTAATTATTATCGCTAAACTCGAGAAAATCAAGGAAAAATGAATGTCATTATTAAAAATACCAAAAGCGTTTATTAGTGTTATTATTTTCGGGAAATTTAAAATTTGTACCGAGAAAGTGAAGATGAAATTTAATTGCGCTCGTTACACGAATAACAATTTTTTCGATATATTTGACGATATTGCGAACACATTATGAATTGCGTTGTCTCTGAAAGCTAGTTTATAAATTCTGATAAATGGCGATTTTACAACCAAAAGTTATTTTCCGTATATCTTATTGCTTCACAATCATTTTGCATAAAAATACCCTACATCCACGTAATTTGGATCTCATAATATCGTAAATAAGGAAATACTTGTGTTCATTCTAGTTTGTAACCAAAAAATATATTTACGTTTTAAATGTTAGTCGAATTCAGATTACAATCTTGATGTATAAACCAATCCTATTATTCACTTACACTCGTCAGTATAACCTAAGCATTCCATAATGTAGAAAAAAAGTTCAGTTAGTAAACTGGCTTCGTCTCTATTTGGAACTCTTCACGCATTGCCAAGTATTTGCCGCGCATAGTACGTGAAGAGTTCCCAGTAAGGACGAATCCGTTCTACTGAAAGAAATTCCTTTTCTACACTGCGCAATGCTTAGTTTCAACTGACAACTGTATTTATATAATAAGACAGGTGTTTACATAAAGTTCGCAAGCTTGATTTGGTTTATTATTATCACCGCCCGCGCACAAAAAAATATTCGCAAAATTATAATTCTTAACATTTATTCTAATTCATGTATACTGAAGCAAACATCGCAACTTCTATATTCTTTACTAATAAGTGATTCAAATGGCAAAAATGATGCCTCAACGACATATGAAAATAAAAATAAAAAATACTTTTTCAGAATCATTAAGAGTACTTCTGCGGAAATGCGAGAAATTTCAATTTCATTTTCTGAAATAGTACTATATCGCAGCTAAATTACCGTCAGTCGAATTTTCTGAAGTTGTCACCACCCAACAGGGAACCAAATTGACTACAGAGAATCAACCTGTAATACGCATATCATGTATTAAAATTAAATATAGAGCTTTACGTTAAGCAGTCTCGGGAACACTGTATCAGACGAAAACGTCGAAAAAAAATCAATTTTGTAACAATCGCCGTATTTCCATTGATTATCGTATAGTGAAATTAATGACTGAGCGGGTGATGCATACAGTATTAAATTCAAGTTTGCAAATTTGATATAAATATCAATCCAATTTAATTTACCTGATTTCTCACTGAAGCACATAAAAATTCGCTCACATGTACTGACGCGTTTCAAACATCTTTGTTCATCACAAAGATTCTACATACAGTCAATTTTTTAATAATATAATAGATGTGTAAGTCAGTTAAATAAAAGGCCATGGACGAAAGAAGATATATTTGAACATCCCATTTAGGTATTCAACTATCAACAAATATGAAAATCTCATAAAATGGAACATTTACAACAATATGGGAATATTCATCGAAATTTTCCAATGCCGCGTTTTGAATACGCGGGTTGTAGCTTTGCACCGACAGTTTCACAAATATCCGATTAATCACAATTTCCATTACTGTTTTGTTTTCGATCAGGCTGAGTTTGTATTCGTCCCAATGCAAATGCGGATCCATCACAAACTTCAAAAAATTCATCGAAATTCATTACCAGACATCCAACTGGACGTACAAATGAGTTAGAAGCAGCAGTTTAAGTGTTAAAATAATCGACTTTAACAACGTTACAATCAAGACAACAAGAGGAGCGATTAATAGTACATTCTGCACCATCTACACATGTTTCAGCGGTAGAGAACACAAATCATGAAATTGGTCAAATTTCAAACAAGAGAAAATTATTACACAAACAATGTTTGCGCGGTTGATGGTAAAAGTTATTGAAATCAAGATTGCGAGCTTGAAGTAAACACCAATCCCATTTTATTTAACCATTCGTTGAAAAACAACCAAACCACTGCCATTCACACGCTCTGACGCGTTTCGACCTTCGATGACCATCATCAGAATACGAAAGCAAACTGAATAGCGAGGATCAAAACGCATTACATATATATGGAGAGCAAAATTAGAAATGCGTCTCTCACCTCTAGTATACTCGCATACATACTACTTGACTGGAAATGTCGGCTGCACAATTTCTATGCAGTCACGAACATTAATTGTTTGCAGCTTTCGCCACATATACATAGGTAATACAATTAAACAATCATTGATTGCGCGGGTAGTGGTAAAAATTAGTCATTTAAGGTGGCGAGCTTTAAGTAAACAGCAATCCCAATATATTATTATATCGCAATTTCATTGTAGGGGTGATCTAGAAAACATGCAAATTTTTCTTTAAGTTTAAAAAATTTAGTGACCATTATTTGAATTTGTACTAGAAAATATTACTTAATTTAGCATGTATGAAAGGTGTCCACTCATAAACAGCACACTGATTCGTAAATTGTTTGTGGTATTTGTTTGCCGTTGAAAAAGGCAAACGAAACCAGGTGTTGAAGTATTCCGAGTCAAATAGAAGACAGTGGTTGCAAACACCTTGTTGAGCTCAAGAAGTATAAGGTGAATGAGTTAAGAGCTTGTTATCTTTATATAAAGAGTCAGTGCTACGTCCAAACATGTATAATTCGTCAAAAATCTGAAATTCTCGAACTGTGAAATATTCTACATTTCCACATTCTAAGACAGGAGTAACACCAACAAGAAAGAAAGTCAAAGTTAGCATTATTTTAATCTATACTACAGGTCATATTTGAAATAATTTTTTACTATGTGCGCAACAAAATGCACAATTTCATTTATATTAGTTATCCGCAATAAAAATTTTCTATCAGTAATAAGTAGTCTAACCTAATATGACATGAATGGCAGTTTATAAGATATTCCATGAACCAAGGTTACAAATATTACTGAAATAAATAATAGTAAAATTAACAAGTATTTCCAAGTTAGTTCATTAGCTGGTGCCAGTCGAGAACAAAAGCAATCCATTTTGTATCTTGTGCAGTGTTCGGTTAATTCAGACAACATTTAATTCTTTAGTTCAATACCACTTTCTAACTGTTATATATATATATATATATATATATATATATATATATATATATATATATACATATAATTGAATGATATCATGATTATCGCGAAATTAAGAAACTGAATTCAATCAAGTCCAGAGTGTATGGATTTTCGGGAATGACAGATGTTCAGATATATTTGTGATTCTCAATGTCGTTGAAATTTAGCTTACACTAAAATCCATAGTGTTGGTAACATATACCATTTCGGTAACAAAATGTTAATATCGGGTACTGACATAGGATCAACACTTTTGGTACCCTTAACAGAATTGGTGCAAACATTAAATTTATTGATTAGGCGTTGTAGACGCATTGTCAAAGACTTTATATGAAGTAAGCTACACTACTGCAGGTTTACACACTCGTGTCGGAGACTGTATCGCCTTATTTTCCCACATTCGTCACCCAAAAATATATTGGGTACAGGGCGTAAAAGCAGCTCCTACTGATGAGTCGCTAGTTAGTACGAAACGATTGTAAAAGAGATTAAAGTTACCGGTCATGCTGTCTTTTATTTATCCTTCTGGTTATAATGGAACCATTTTCTTACTAGGTGCTCAAAAATTAAATCAAAATTGCAGATATATTAGCTTTCCGCTACAAACAATTATATGGCTAGATGAATTTTTAGTTCAAAAGCTTGTCCAGAGGGCATCCATCTTGCACAAAAGCATGTCAAAACGCATTAGTTTGCACAAAACCAAAAATGCTCGCAGTTTACGATTTTAGCAACATTGTAAATGAGTATATAATTTAAAGACAAGGTATTTGCGGTTTCAAAACCCGACCTAGCTTGTTTGGGTGAAGCTAATTAGTGTCAATAAAGGACGAAATATAATTCGTTTATGATTTTTATGCTGTATCTTATGCAGTGTTTAATTTATAATGCAAATTTTAATACTAACAAATAGGTTGATTCCTGTTTTACGTTGTGTCGAAAGCAATAATTCACCGGACGTACCTAAATATTGAAATGTGCATAAAAATTAATCTGCTCTAAATTACAATGTCTTTGCATTATGCGACTTTTTTAGCTTAAGGAATGAACTGCACAACAATGAATAACTTAAAGAGAGGTTTGAATTTTTGGCTACAGCTAATCTGATGCAAGGCAGAAAGGCATAATCACAACAATTAAATAACAATTATATGCCATATATGGTTTTAAGCAAAAAAACATTTCATTCATTTATTACATAAATGAATAAATAATAAATATTTTATATGTTAACAAAAGAAAATGCGAAAATTTTTAACTCGCAGTTTTACTCATTTTGTCTTTCTACACAAACACTAGCATGTAAAACTAAAGGAGAACTAAAACGACATTATTCAAATAAATTGGACATACGTCAAATTTATGCGGCTTCAATAGAAAAGCATCAATCAGTGACAAAAATAGACATAATGCAATCTATACTTATTAATTTCCTAAATTTTATAAAAGCGAAACATTTATTCCCATATATGAATAAAATATACATCATTTATTGCGCAGAAGGGAATTCGATTATTTTTATCACTGAAAGAAATTAAGACATTGGTTAATTTTCCTTAAATATAGAAGAAAGGACCACATAAATTGTATATATATATATATATATATATATATATATATATATATATATATATATATATATATATGTATATATAAATTAAAAAAAAGAAGAAACATAAAAATATACAGTTTCACACGGGGCTTGACATGATGCACGTTATGAACAACATCTAGCTTACGCGACTGCCTCCAAATAGGGAAGCTACTCGGAAACCTAGGCTTAGTTAGATTTGAGAAGCGTTCTTTGGAATGTCGTATGTTGCAGATGACAAACTAATTTTAACAATAGATTTACGTGCAAAATGAATCTTATTTGGAACAAACAAAGTTGGTATGCACTCCGTGATTTGGGGAGTCAATCTTTAAGTGCATCTACATAAAATATTCTATTCCAAATGCAGATAACGTTACACGCGGTTTGCTGCGAAATTTTGTCTATCACACACGCTAGAAGAGGTTCGTTATCGGTTTTGCTAAATTCTAATTTAGCTGCAAAATATTCTAAATAACTAATTTGTTACCCTTTAGCTGCGCAACACCTCATACTACCATTGCATATATATTAATTCTCAAATCGAAAGCCATATCCAGCTGTTTTATATATATATATATATATATATATATATACTATATATATATCTCCTATATATATATATATATATATATATATATTTGAACAATGTCATGGTTGCCACGAAATTTGATAACCGATATCAATCAAGGCCATGAGTGCATTCGGATATGCTTTGGTAAGCCGCTATTGTGTTTAAAAGTAGTTGTAATTCCCTTTTTTGTTGAACTTTAGCATAAATTTAAATCCATTGTGTTGGTATCATGTACCTTTTCTATACCTTAATGCTGGTATTGGTTACTGAAACAATAGCCATAATGTCGATGTCATTTACAAACTTAGTATATATATTATATATAATGAGTTGGCTTTAAAGTCGCATGATTGAAGACTTTATTTGAAGTTAGCTTCACTACTGCAGACTTACATGATCATATATTATATTTTACCATTATATATATTCACATTCCTTAACAACATATATAGAAGGTAAAGGACGTTATACCGGCTTGTACTCATGAGTCGCCAGTAAGCATGGAACGAATGAGGACGAGATTGCCAATTATGTAGTCATTGGTTTGGTGCACAACACCTAGTACACAATTGTATGCATTTAAACTTTGCTTAGCTAACCTCTTTGGGTAGACGAGAAATTAAATGCTTGATTACAGCTAAAAAAATATTTTAAATTTTTGGAAAGCTAGTAAATTGTATTTGTGACATTTGTTTAATATTTGTTAATGTCGCTACAAAGAAAAATATTTAGTTTCATTGCAAGTATGCTCGGGAGACTTTTAAAAAATATTAACCGAAGTAAAGTGAAGTTTAGATAATGATATTTTTCATTTTATTCAGAATAAAGCGCAGTAGCTTTTGTCTCAGTATTCGAAATAAATATGTCCCTGTTCGAGCCCCGTCAGCGGCAAATTCTTAGCATTAATTGACGAGTTCGTAAAAAGGACGAAAACTGTATTGTTTGAATGTATTGGTTTTATTTTTATTAGGTGCGCAATACCTAATACAAAATAGCGGACAAAATTCTATGTTCACGAACCATTGTGCAAGCTAATGATAAAATTATTTATTAGGTACGCTGATCTTATACAATGCTTTGTATATACCAGAAAGTATGCTTAATAGGAAATTTGATCATCTCAAGCGTGCAACCTTGATTGAATTGAATTAGAAATACATTGCTAAAGCCGACAATCACATGAACAGAAATAAAAATATAGCACCCAGTGACGTAGTCAAGTGTAAAATAATGTTTAACGGAAAATGATGAAAACACAATTTCTCAGTTGTTATCAATTTTTAAAACATTGCTTTATGAACTTCGTTTGTGCTCTGAAGATGAATTTGTGATTCAGAATCTTAAAATACGTTCAATGTACTGTTTTTTGCAGTTATGCGAATTGTTAGAAATGTGGAATAGTTGCTTATAAACCTGTCTCTGGTAAAAGTGCATATTATTTTCCCTGCCAACTGTGGCTTTTGTAAATTTCATCTATATCTGCTTCTATCATTCAAGATACGTCAGGTTAATTAATGTCTTTAGTATAGGATTTACTTGTATTTATAATTATTTATCAATTTGCAGAAGGTTAACCATCGTCTGAATATAAGTGCCTAATTAGTTAATAAAGTCCTTATTTATTCTGCTAGCCCAAAATTTTTGAAGGTACAGTCAACAATTTTGTTTCAAATTACGTCCAACATTTTTTCATACGACCCAGATATATATATATATATATATATATATATATATATATATATATATATATATATATATATATATATATATTTATTTATGTAATATAATTGTTTAGCTTACAAATAGTATTGGATAATTACAAGAAATTTTATTACTGTTGGAATCATTATTTGTATTACTATCATCATCGTCATAATCATAATTTCTATTACTACTACTACTAATACTACTACAAATAATAATAATAATACTGCTGCTACTGCTACTGTTACCCTTACCTACTACTACTACTACTACTACTACTAATATAATACTGCTAATACGATTATCACAACCTTAACAACAGCTTTTATTATTGTGTGTGTATTATTGTGTGTGTGTGTATTATTATTACTATTATTATTGTGTATTAATAATAATAATTTTATCAGAATAATTATCATAAACGCTTTTTCTATTTTAAATGCAAGAATTATAGTTAAAATATTAATTCGAATAAACGTTATTTTAATTTGTTTAAAAAAATAAATAAAATAATTTGTATCGAATAAATTTTAAAAATTTAATTTGTATTAACAAACGCCCATTACATAATATTGCCACATTTGATACGCAATAATAATAATAACTTTCGACGCTATATTATGATGACTTTATGCCGATAATACTTCGCTAGAAGTTTGTTAGGTTCTACGCTTACTTACATCACACTAGACAGGTCTTTTGATAATGTGTCAATTTCAAAGTTTTGAACAAATATACCAACTTACCTAAATTTGTAAAAAGGCAGACAAGAAGCATCTGTCAAATGGTTTTTAAATTCGACAGGAATGAAGGAAAATTAGGCATAGCTGTCATAGGTCACGTCATTTTGAAGATGTCATTGGAAGCAGTGTAAAAATGCGGATTATACCTGCTTTAAATGATTTTATTAGCCTTCGTGAAAAGGACTACGATTTTGTTAGCTTAACGTCTAATTAGCGTCCAGTTTACCTGGGAAGAATGTTTTATCGTTTTTAGTCATTTTAGGTACACCTTTGACCTTCTTCTGTAATAGACGAAACAAGACAGGTTTCACAACGGTTAACTTAACAGCTCAAAGCAGTGTAGCCGAACTAGCGGGGTAATATTAAGGTGATGGAATTTTAAAGCACTTGGTATAAGCCTGTGTTAAACTTTCTAAAAATAATCACGATATATTTTGGTCAAGTATCTAGTTTATCCATTGTGGCCCTAGTTAGAACCACTGCTATTTTTCTTGGTAGTATCAAGTGGCATTATAGGCATCCAGACGGCAATGTGGCAGTCTGTTGTTGCGTGATTATATTTGTACCGAAGACTGTGATAGGCAGATTTTACGTGGTGCTGACTAATATATTAAGTTCATTACCACAACACTGCTGGAACCATAATTAGTCTAACTTTTCAATCAAATTTTTGATAAACGAATTGTAAATTCTGAAATGAGTGCAAAATAATATTGTCATATTCAGGTTTGGCTGAGAAAATCAAGTCAATATGATATGTTTCATGATTTTGATTATTTTTTTAATATCGCCAAAGAATTTGCAATTATTTAAATCAAGTTTGCGAGCTTGAACTTAACACCTACGCTATTGAACTTAACCAGTCATCGAACTACAAATCATAACTACGGGCAGTCGCACAATGGGTTTGGTTTTTAATTCAAGCTCAGAAACTTGATTTCAATAATTGCCACCACATCTCGCGCAATCAATGATTGCTAAATTAAATTTGGAGCTAATCACATATTCGGAATTTTGTTGCTGTTTCTGTTTAATAATTGAGATTTGATGGAAGATGCGCTTACCTGGGAGATTCAAACAAACATTTATGCTTTTTTCTTGTTATACAAGAAATTGGTTCGATTCGATTGCGGAAGTCTATTCTGGTATAATCACTTACCACTGATACATGTCATAACTGATCTTCCGTTTAAGTAATGTTTAATATTGTCATACGACTCCTATTGCGAATGAAGGAGTATTAAATTCTACAAGAACAATTTCGATTGCTATCTTACTATTTAAGTGTTCGATAAGCGTTATTCAGGATAATTTTGAGTTAAATTAAGTGAGGTATGCGATTTTATAAAAAGCGCATTTTAATCTATAATTTCATGCTTGTTTCACAATAGCTGACAAGTATATACTGTCCGCTGAAGAGAAATATGCAGTAGGTGCTGCGCATCAAGTAACAAACTAGTTCAAACAGGATCGGAAGGATAAACCAAATTTAACATGAACGAATGTTTACATTAAATTATACCTTTCGTTCAAGCTAACTTTGGTTTACCTTTCTTGTTCTATTTTTATTAGGTGCACAATACCTAGTACACAATAGCGGAAAATATTCTATGCTTAAGAACCATTGCGCGAGCTAAAGGTAAAATTCTCCATTAGGTACGTCTGCCTACGAAAATCCAATGCCCGTGCACGTAAGAACAAATTAATATTTCTGGAACGTAATAATATTTCAATTAGTAGGTTCCTAAAATGCTCTGCTGGAGTATTGGTTAAGTAGGAAATATACAGCTAAGGCATAGAGCAAACAAGTGGGTCCGATTTTATTTGGTATCCAACTCACATCAGACTCAGGCCTGTACCAATTAAAGGTATGTTCAACATTTAAATAAGATATCAAATGAGTCAATATTTGAAATTATCATTAAATTGCACTAAACAATATTCTTCAGAATTTTCTTAAATGCGCACATATCGATATATCTATTCATTGATTAAACAGTCAAACGCAGGCTCAATAAATATTAAGGAATTACATCTTTGTAATTGGACAGATAAATATCGTTTAATTAAACAGTATAAACAACTGTTCAGTGCACTATGCCGAAGGAAAAACCAGATTAGTAAATTATTTAAGCAAAACCATTTTGATTAACCATGTTAAAAGTGAGAAAATATCCGCAAAATCAGAACGAATTTCACAAAAATCGCCCTCCAAATTGGCAGATTTTCAGGGTTTTTGTAATTCAAGAGATGAAAATTAACTGCGCATAGCAGAAGTAGTCATTTGAAAAATCTGTTTTTCACAGTGAAATATATAATGTTGAGCTGTTGCATTGTGTGTAAATGTTCCACTTAAAATGCACTTTTTGCTTATTGGATTATTTTTTATAACTTATACTTCAATACATAAAAAAATTCTAATTTTCCATTACTAATACACTAAATTTGCTAAACCAAAATTTATCTGAACATCTCATTTTTATTTGTGCAAATTATGGTCGTTTTTACTTTATGTAGTGGAAATATTTATGTAAGCGGTTAAAGCGATTTCATACAGCAAAAGATACTGCTCCGGTTAATATTCATATTTCATGAATATATTTGCCACAATCCATCTTTTTCTTAACCTCATATTTAATTATATCTCTCAGCGTTTCAAATCTACAATCAATGACCAATACTCTTTAAGGCGTACATTGCACAAAACGCAATACCAGGCAAATTTCATGGAAATGGACATTTATACAATTAAACGAGCATTGGTTGAGCGGGCGATGATAACATTAATTGTATTCAAGGTTGCGAATTTGATATAAATACCTGACCCACAAAGTACATACATTTGTCAGTATAAACTAAGAAATGTATAGTGAAGAAAAGACAATTCTTTCAGTAAACCGGTTTCGTCCTTATTAAGAACACATCACATACTGGACATAATTTGCGGCAAACAGGGCTCGAACCTGGTCACATCTGCTCCGGAATCTGGTTCTGCAACCATTGAGCCAGCCGAAGCAGACGTGCCCAGGTACGAGCCCTGTCCGTCGTAAATTCTGGCCAGTATGTTATAAGCTCTCAACAAGGATGAAACCGGTCTATTAGGTGAATTTCCTTTTCTACACTATACGATATTTTGGTTATACTGACAAATTTATTTACTTTATAAATTGTAAATTTTATGTAAAGGGTATGCAGAAATATTTTCGTAATTCGTAAAGTTAACGTCTGCAGCGCAGTGTATCTATCACAATATTTTTACTGTACACGGTTGCCAGAGCATATCATTTATGGGAAATATCTGAGTTACATTTTTATTTTAGTTTTTTTAATGTAGCATTCCCAAGAGAGATTTCAAAACTTCAAGTTTGGACTAACTAATTGCTTTAACTGTCATCAAAAACACATAACCTGCATTAACAAAATTCATATTGCTTTAGCAAGAAAAACGATTCATCCAATTGAACAATTGAGTATTATGATATTTCAAACTGGGTTATAAAATGTATCCAGCTGTTTTCTGCGTAAGAACTAATTATATATGTCATATAGGCTCCACTTAAAAGAAAGCCCGACTAAAATACCTGAGTTATTTTATAAGTGAAAATTGTATTTATCGTGCGGTAGATGGCTCAGTGGTTAGAGCAACAGATGTCGAAGCAGACGTGCCCAGGCTCGAGCTCTGTCTGCGGCAATTTATAGATAGTACGCGAAGTACTCGTATTAAGGACGAACTCGGTCTACTGGATGAATGCAAATGAATGCAAATCTTAGTTTACACAGACAAATGGAACTGGTATTTAAATCAAGCTTACTACCTTGATTTAAATAATTGCTATCAACTCAACTCATGTTCCCTTAGTTATATAAATAAATATATATTTCTCGTTTGATTAAAAATTTTCTCATGGATAAAATATGACTTGTATCTCATAGAAATAATTCCATACACTGGTTCTTTGTAGCAATAGTGCCACATCTCTCGGAAATTCGCTAAAATGTTATGAATTCTAACACATGACATTTCTACATTCTCAACATACAATAGGACTATATCTTAAGGAACGTTTCGATTTTTGAATAATTCAATTTCTAAAAGTCAATATTGGAGTAAAACACCTGAAAATTTTGTGTTATTGTGGCAGTAAGGGCTCAGTTGATGTATGCAAGATTGCCAAGCTAATGTGCCTCTGTTCGGTTTTCGGTTGTGTCAAATTATGGTAATTACTTGACGCATTCCCAATAAGGTCGTAACAGATCTACAGGATGAATTATTATTGACAACTTACTCAAAGTTTAGTTTGTACTGACGACATATATGCAATCAAAGACGTATCAGTATGCTTCACATAAACCAATTAATGCCACAGACAATCTATGCAATCTTCCCTAAAACCAGTCTAAATTGATTCAATTTTATTTTTGACTTTCTCGTTCGGAATTCTTATTCAAATTCCATTGCTTTCCTAATCGAGTTAACAAGATAAGTATTGATTTCTCGTGTTAATTTTTGTGCACATAGCCATGAAAAGCTAATTTTGCTATAATGTTCTAGCTATTCAATTATATAAACGTATTACGTGTAGAGAAACAAGGTTAAGAGGTTAATCTTTATCCTGATTAAGAAATAAAGCACCTGTTAATTTAATTAAGTGTTCAATTTTAATCCCCAAATTCAAGAGGTATATAGTTGTTTTAATTAATGTAATACAACCAGTGCTTTACATTTTTTAACAAATGATTTATTTCGCCTTGATAAGATAATTTCAACTAAACCATTGCAATGCTATCATTTTCTTTAAAAGCACGTGTATGTAAACAAGAAATGTACAAAATATCAGCATTTTATGATAAAGAAAATTAAAAACAGAAGACAATGAGTTGATAAAATGCATTGAATCTCAATTGCATTCGTGTTTTTCACTTTTATCGAGGACGGCCATGTACAAAAACCATGAGCCCATCCGTACCTACTGGTCCCCAATTTCCAGTTATATTACTGCATCTAGTTAGACGTGATTTTTTGGCACCAGAAATATATAAATTTATTTATAAAATATAACAAACCTACTTGAAGGATAATTCGCTGTTATATTTTCCAAACGTTTCGTTTACTGTAGGGATTCTAAAGTTCAAATTTGTATATTATGACAGCAATGCCACCTTACCTTATATGAGAATATGTGGTGTAGGATTTACTTCACGCTTGTCGGATCACATTCATAATAGATGTTTGCGAAATGTAAATGTTTTTGCATGTGCATTTATAACTAAACAAGTATTGTGCTGCGCCAAATACGATACAATAAAAAAACACTGCTTCATCTTAATCACCAAAAACGAAAGGCTATTTGGAAGCTACGTCAATAAATAGATGTCATGAATTGTGAAAAAAATTATTTTTTTACTTATAAATTAGTTGTTGCGATCCTGGTAACAACTTAGTTCAAATATGAGCAAAGGATAAACCAAAGACAGCATGAATGGAAAGTATAATCTCGTACACATTCGTTTCTTGCTTACTGGCGACTTATCAGTAGGAGCCGGTATTAGGAATAAAGGAAAATAGGACAATAAAATATTCTATACGAATGTGTAAACCTTCAGTAGTAAAGCTTACTTTATATAAAGTCTTCGACAAAGCAACTTCAAAGCCAACTCACTATATATATATATATATATATATATATATATATATATATATATATATATATATATATACGGATTCCGTAAAGTGTACCAACACTATGGCTATTCTGTCAGTACCTGATACCAACACACCAAAAATTCCCATGTTACTAATACTATGGTTGCCGAGTCGGTATATGATACCAACAGGATGGATTTCAATGTATGCTAAAGTTCAACAAAATTGAGAATTACAAGTTTATCTGAACACTTGTTTCTCCGGTAAATCCATAAACTCTGGCCATGACCGATATCAGTTATCAAATTTCACGGTCATCCTAAAAACATTCAATTAAAAATAAAACAGTTAGATACTGTTTATCCATCTGGTAACATATGAACTAATATGTTACTAGGTGCGCAAAACGTAATACAAAATTTTATTGTAATGTCAGCACAGTGGGAGGTCCAAAGCCTCTTTCGTTTCAATGTATATGCTGTTTAGATTTTGTTTCAACTATTTTGCATTTATTAATTAATTGTATGTAACTTGAGTACAATATTTTGTGAACGGACCTTTACGATAACGAAATTAATCCATGTATTATTTCTCTTGTGAATCAGTGGACAAGATCTTGAAAATATTTTAAACTTACAATCTTGATATAAGTAATTGCTTTCATGGCCCGCGCAACCGATTGTTGCTTAAAATTTATTGTGTTCAAAAATATTCACACTTGAAAAAACGTAATTTACCAATTTGAAGCTAAATTTACCTAATGATATTTGATATTTTGTAGATATTGTAATAAAGTCAGGACACAAATTTGGAACGTGATATTCAGTTGATAATTTAAAGTACGATTTACTTTTAATTAATGATTGCTAACCAATTACTGCTTATCAACTACTACACGATATATTCAGACCGTGTTTTAGCTTTGGTACATGAATTGCCTTCTGCCAAATTTCATTGTATCGTTGTA
The DNA here is from genome assembly GCA_029291075.1 of Eudiplozoon nipponicum. Lineage (NCBI taxonomy): Eukaryota > Metazoa > Platyhelminthes > Monogenea > Mazocraeidea > Diplozoidae > Eudiplozoon > Eudiplozoon nipponicum. The sequence continues at coordinate 27,673 of JAQBSW010003177.1, forward strand.
ACTTTTACCAACAAAAAACATTCACTGTCTGACACACATTTATATTGCGAAGTAACTGATTGTATGCGAAATTAAATAGTCAACGATTACGAGTTGTTAAAAAAGAATTTTTCTTTAATTAAAAAATTCTTGCTTAAAATTGATTGTCGCAATTTCACGCTAAAGGACGGAGATTTTGTGTGGACATATACACCATATATCATCATATTTTGAGATGAATGGTGTAAACAAATAATCATGAGAAAACAATGAAAAAATAATGTTATTAATAACAAAAATAATTAAAAAAATAATCAAAAATTTTTCATTGGCAAATAAGGCCATCTGGTCCAACAATTGAGAAGATTTCGATACCATTTAAAAATATACGAATATGTATATTTGTGTGAATTAGTACAAACCATAGTTTAACATTAATTATGATGATAACGCGGGATCGCTATCAGTTAGGTAAAGAAAATGCGGTAAGGTAGCTCAGTGGTTAGAGCACCAGATTCCGAAGTAGACGTGCCCAGGTTTGAGCCCTGTCCGCGGGAAATTCCGGCCAATACATGATGAGTTTTCAATAAGGACGAAACCGGTTAATGGATGAATTGCCTTTTCTACACTATAAAATTCTTAGTCTTTACTGACATAGGTAAGTAATTAACGGGTTAGGTGCTTGTATCAAGATCGCAACCTTGATTAAAATAGAGGTTCTCACCGCCCGCTCAACCAATTTTCGTTTAATTAATGGGAAATCTTGCAGTGCTTTCGAGAAATTTCCGTGAGCAGAGCTCAAACCTAGGAACATCAGCTTTAGGGTAGCATTCTTTAAGTGTAGCAAGTAAGGCTGCATTTAGTTTTATTTTCTAACTAACTAGAAATAATTATTTTAATTGTGGAAACGCGCTTAGATGTACCAATGGCATTTGTAGTAAATTAGTCGCGAAATTGGAATTTGGTGTATTATTTATTAAGCAATAGACCACTTGTTCAACAAATGAATTGCAAGCTACATGATATTGCTCTTTTTAACGATATCAAATCGTCGATCACAATCTAACGGTTATTTGTTTCACCAATGCGCATAAAGTACTATCAGTATTTCCTCAAGGTTGTGCTGAATCCTGTTCAACAAATCGCAATTATATAAACGAAAATCAAACGATTTTGACACGGCCGCACTGTAGTAGTCAACGCCTGATGAACCATCAAAATGTAATGATTGCGTAGGTTAGCTGATTAGGGGTAAGACTCTACAGTCAATGCTAACCGGTCTCAAATACCAATTGCAGCATTTCCGACTACTGCTAATAAATGCTGACTCCGAAAGAATGAATTCTGTATAATGAAATGCATTTGGTATATAATGCACCTTTTGTAATATAAAAATTACAAATATGCCCTAAACATGCAGTATTATTATGATTATGATTCCATATTCATATTATCAGTAAGGTAGGAAATAATTGCACTTAATGTCGTATTTTGCGCAATATTTAATGCGTTCAAGCGTTAACTAATCGGAAGTGTCTATAAGCATACGCGATTTGGATTTCAACGATTTTATACTTTTGAGTTGCTGTGTTGGTTTTAATTGTGGTTGCGCTATCACGGTGATAAAAAACAAAAAATAATTAAAAATTTCATGAATACTGCATTTTTACAGGTTATTGGTGTCAGAAATTTTATAATAAAAACAGCTTTGTTTACTGGGGTATTTATAACTTCATGTCGGACTGAGCACCCTAGGAACACCAATGTGCCAAAACACATTTCTTTGTGCATTACAAAACCAAACTGATCGGTACGAGCAAGCGAATTTCTGTTATCTAATAAATAATGTTCCAGATCAATTACCCTATTCTTGTTAGGCTCGACATTGTGATTGCATCCACTGTCTTCAATTTGACTCAGAATATTGCGACTTCCCGTTCCGGAAGACTTTTTCAACAGTAAGCACATCCAACAAAAAAATTGATAATCAATATGTAAATGTTATTTTTACATTGTCTGTTGGATATGCTTTCCGTTGATAACGGCTTCCGTAACTGAGAGTCGAAACATTTTGAGACAAATTGGATGCAAACATCTTGTTGAGCCCAAAAAGAATAAGGTAATTAATCTATACTTTGTCGTGCAAAGTCTTTCATTCAATGTGCCAAATCATCTGAGGCCATGACTACGTCATTAGATTAATAATGTGTATGCTGACTGCTACATCCTATTTCATGCACTTTGGCGAGGATTTTCTGTTGTATTCACGACAGCTCTAGGTAAGAAATTTGGAGCGTTCTCGGTCTCAATGGTGGCTGTTGCGAGAAGGAGAGCAAGTTTACTGTGACTCATTAAGTACCTACATTTGTCAGTAAAACTAAGACTAGTATATTGTGGAAAGCCAGTTCATCCCGTAGACGGGGATCATCTTTATTGGCAATTGTAGGTAAATAATGGGCCAGGTGGTTCTATCAAGATCGCAACCTTGATAATAGTTATTGGTATCCTCGCCCGCGCAACTAATGTCCATTGAATTATAAGGAGAGCTAGATGTTACCGATAATTTTCAAATTAGCAGCTGCCTTGTTCAAATTTATTACATATAAAACACTGGGAGCAACCGCAACTCTTGTACAAGAGTTTCGTCCTGTTCATGATACAATTAAAAACACGCAGTGAAACTATTAATTGCTAATTTCTCTTCTTTAGTAACTTAGCAATAAGGTCTTTATTTATTGTCGTGATCATCTCTATATTTCTATTTTTACATAAACCATATAGTGATAGTCGGATGGGATCATTAGAGGCTCATTCCTACTTCTTCTGCTTTCAAGCATATCATATTGCTTGTTCTTGAATCTACTTGCGAATGTTGATTTTGTACTTGGGTTCATATTTCTTCTCTTCCACTGTTTGTCCAATCTTGTATATATCTTATTCAAATTTAACCTTATCTTTATATGAAATGCATTGTGCCGTTTTGATGAACAAACTAATTATTCAATTTTATGATGATTTCTCAATGTTATTATTTGTGATATGAAAACATTTAAGCAAATCCGGCTGAATCTATTTTAATTGAATACTTAAAAGTCTTTATACCTGATTACTCACTGTAGCAGTAAACATATTCACGGTAGATCTATATATTTCAAAATTCGCCAGCATTCTATAATGGTTTATACTTACCATATCATGTCGAAGTTACGTGCCCTATCAGTTTATTCCTCTTTAAATTTGAAATCATCGGCATTTAAGCAGAAATTAACATATATCTTAATATAATCTTCACCATAATCCCTTCAAATTTGCGTTTCTTTTAATCATGAACAAATATTTTCAGAATGTTAAATTAATTTCGGGCTTATGATATATTCCTTAAGTAAATAATTGAAGATAATAACATAAGGATTTAAAATTTATATAATATTTAAAGCAAATTTCAATGAAAAAAATATTTTAACTTGCCTTACTAATCGTTTCTTTATCGGATAATATCTGTCGTACTTCTTCATTGTCTCGAGGCAATAACTTTTACTGAAATACTTTTAAAACAATATTTTTTTCAACGTCAATAAATTGATTAAATATTATGTACGTGATTAAAGGAACAGGGTCTTTACACCAACTGTCGTCTTTCTTTCTAAGAATATTTCAGGATCCGATTGTGGACTCGTCTGCCAAATGAATGTTCATCGCACCGATAGATCGGACAATTATAAAGTCTAATAGTAAATTTCGCTTAAACCGCTTCATATTTTCTTGCGGGTAGATGCCGTATCCGTAGCGGACTTCTATTTGCTAAGATTTCGTCATGCATATGTGCATGTGTGTGTGTCCGTCTGAATATGTGAGCTCATCTAAGTATAGTTGCATTGATGTCATCATAAATGCTTTAGATAAATTTGGAAAACGTCCGACTGTGGAGGTGTGTGCTAAGATCTCTGAAGCAATCAGATAGCATTAATTTACTACATGTAGATTTTTTTTATAACTGGAAGTCAGGCGATTAAAGCCATTTAAACTTTTGTTCTTGGTTGCACAGTGCGATCATCACATTTAACGTATTTACGATTTTTTCGACAATCGGGATGCTGCCCAGGCCTCCTTGAATAGATTAACAGACGTTGCTCCCTTTTTCGGTATGAAATTTGCACCTTCTAAATGTAAGAAACTGTTACAGGATCACCCACCACTCACTCCAACGTTGTGACTGCAGAATAAAGATCAAGACATAGTCGACAGGTTTACACATCTTGGGAGCTCTATCAATAACTTAGGCAATATGTCCGACGAGGTGAGAATACAAATCGCGAAAGCTAGAGTAGCTTTCTCGAACCTTCGTCATTTATGGAGAAACGCAAATATTTCACTTTGCCTTAAAGGTCGTGTTTACAATGCATCTGTACGCGCAGTCTTACTATACGCTAGTGAAACTTGGCCAGTTAGAGTTGATGATTTGAGACGCTTACAGGAATTCGATCATCGTTGTTGGAAAATTATAACACATGTTGGTTACCAACAAGAAAATAACTACCGTTGACATCCGTAGACGAATTTTCGGATCTGCCAATAAGTGCTCTACGTTAGAAAAACAAATAAGGCTCCATCAACTTCGTTGGCTCAGTCACGTTTTGCGTATGCCTTCATTTCGTTTGTCCAGTAGAGCTCTGTTCTCTCATCCAACACCAAATTGGTGAGAGAAACAAAGTGGGAAGATTTGACAATAGGCAGAAACAGTCGAGCACACTTACATCCAAATTAGGTAGTATAGGCCCACTCGTCTGCCAGATGGGGTCTCTCGCAGAATTCTATGATTTAGTTTGTTTATGACGTGATACAGTGAAATCCATAAGAAAGTTGTATTGCAGATGTTGCCTTGCAATGCACTTTGCCATATGCATGCAATAAGAGGTTTGAGTGATTTCTCATTCCATGATTATCTTGATAAACTTACTCATAGTTGATGGAGTATTCCTTTCTGCCTTCTCCTCTCTAAATCCACTAATTATTTGTCTAAATATTATTTCAGCTTTCATTTATTTTCTTTTCTTCAATCCTTATGGTTATATGACTGTGTTGATCACTTCGTACTCTTTGTATTGTTTGAACAAGATGAGATAAAGTCGATTTTCGCTCAGAGATTTATATTATTATAAAACATGCTTATTCTCGTTATTGAAAATATGCATCGAAAATTATAATTGCTGATAAAAATCGTGTTATATTCTTTGGGACGTATTCATAGTGTCGCACTAAAGTGTACTAATGCACGCATAGGTGAAATCACAATCAAAGTAACTTTTAATAAATACACAAATCATATCTGAGACTTCAACCTTTATATGATACGAATTTTGAAACCAACGGGCATTCATTGAGTAATGCTTGATTAAAGTAGTCTGGGACCAATAGATCCATGAGTTTTCATAATTTATTTTTGTGTAAAATAAAACACACTAAATCAACCTACGCAATAAGAAAACTACAAAAGCAGACAGCGAGAATACAAATATACTGAAATAATTTGTTCTACTTAACTTTGCATGTAAATCATTATGTCTTTCTGCGAAAACATTACGGTTGTTTAATTATCTATTTTATTTCAATACTATTAGAAATAGAGATAAATGAAGTCACGAGTCTTTATAATTAAATGTTAAGCAGAAGATAATCTCGACAAGCATATCAAAATATGTACAAAAACACTAATTGTGGATACGCCAGAAGAACAATTACAAAATAAACCTATGCACTGATGCATATAAAATTCGTGTAAAAAATAAGTATTTCAACATTATCATATTGTCTACCAAAATATTTTAGTTATATAAAAGTAGTATATTATCGTCAGATAATAGATCGTTATCGATGATAGCTGCTACAATGATAAACAAAGATTGCTATGAAAATTGAGAAAGCGTATATATTATCACTTTGAAATAATTTTCAAGCTAAAATGAACATTATATCAGCTCTTTGTCCACCATCTGGGAGATAATTATTATATATATAAAAGCGCGATAGGGAAAATCTTTAATCACAGAATATATCATAAAATGTATCTGCAAAATTTAACTCACAACATTATACCTTTAAATAGGAAATATATCTGCACATACTTAATATTTATCAGATAAATGAAATTTTGTTTGAAATGTACTCTTCGTCCATTTATATTTAACTTTTTTAAATTTAAATGGAAAATGAATAAAATTTAGAAGAGACATATTTAAAACAAGAAAAGTGACTTGGAACAAAAGTGACATTTTTCGATATAGCGTAAAAGTTTTAAATGGAAATAATAGTGTATTTCATCGTAATATCGAAATACTTTCTTTACAAGATTTAGAACTCATTAAATGAATTTCGTGCTTCGCATAGAAAAGTAGTTCTCAAAATATGGAGTGCTCCATTATTTGATCAAAAATCCGGCAAATATGGTTAGGAAATATCACCTTTTCCTCGAAATATTTCGTGATTATGAATAATATTGATTAAGATAGACTTATTGTACATTAATTAACTTGTTACTGGATAACCAATTTACAATTGTGCAGTATAGGTAAGGCTAGCGTTATATCTCGACCACATTAAAATTACATTATGAAATCAAAATTTATAATAATATTCTTATGCACGATCAATAAGGTACTGCAGGTCCAAATAGTAAACGTTTGTTTTATAAACGAGACTGTAGTGATCTTCGATGTCATTTGTTAGTTTTTCGTCAGGAACAAGTTCTTGTCATGTAGCAAAAAGTGTCCACACTGCAATGACATAGATCTCAGCATTTCGGCGCATGAAATTAACACTTTATAACAATTGACTGCCGCTTTTTAACTTAGTCGTGCTTGTGAAGCCGTCATCCAGAAGAATTAAAACTTTAATAATACGAATAGGATACCATTTTTCAATTATTGATTTCTGCATCACTACGGCAGTGAGCAATACCTACTTACTTGATTTGATTTTTTTCATTGAAATATCCCCTGTACTTGCATTTCTTTGGGGAATATAGAAATATATTTTTGGTGTCATGCAAAATATTTCTATTTTTCTCTATATTTTCTATTAATTGATATTTAAATTCAGTTTATTCGTATGTACATACATAAATTGTACATAGTTTTAAATTTATATTGTCTAAAATAAATAGTTTAAAATTATTCTCCATTTAAATAATTTATAAAATTACTATCATCTACTGTGAATACCTAGTATCCGCGGTGTGCCAGGTTACATATACTTGTCTTGAGTATAGCAAGCGCTCGAAATTATTTTACAATATTTTTTTGGGAAATTTTACTATTTATGAAACCATTCTCTATGTTACTTTTTACAGGTATGCTAATAATATATATATATATATATATATATATATATATATATCATTCCGTCGCATTGGTAATAGCGCAAGTTGTGTGGATTACTGTATTGATTCGCTCATATATTTATACATTTCGGTCCTCGCTTAACGATAGAAGTGATGGCGTTTATGAAGATTTTCTTTCTTCTTCAGTTTGTTGCCAATCCATTTGAAAGTATGTCGAGGCTGGTTTTTTTCTATGTTCGGGTTTTCCTGGAGGCTAGTAAAATTATTATCGGATTGATTGATTGATAGTCATTCGAGAAAATATCACTTTGGTGAAATTTTTAAAAGCAGCTATTTTCACTTGGATATTAAATCTCTTTTCTCTCCTAGTAATAATATATATATATATATATATATATATATATATATATATATATATATATATATATATATAGTATATATATGTAGAGAGAGATAGAGAGAAAGAGAGAGAGATAACAGAGAGAAATATTAATTTTAAGAAATTGAATCATACTAAAGCCCAATAATATAATAAACTTACTTTTTAATGATTAATCCATTAACAAATCAATTTTTTATTATTAATTATAAATATTTGAAGTTCGAATGCATTTGCATTGTTTATCTTTTGCTAATTTATAAGTACAAAACACCATTTTAAAATTAGTATTTTCCGTTTTTTTAACTAGTTTTTTATGTCCAAATTAACCCTTAGAAACAATTAAAACATCTGCTTTAAATCAAGTTTGCGAGCTTGAAGTAAACACCACCAACCCCATTGTATTTAACCAGTCTACGAACAACCGATACATAGCTACCGCCAGCTGCAAGCGCACCTGATCGCGTGTTCGACCTTCCATGATCATCATCAGAGTACGATCATGAAAGGTCAAAACGCGTCAGTGCGTTGCAGCTGGCGGTAGTTTTGTTATGTTGTTCGTAGACTGGTTAAATACAATGGGGTTGGTTTTTTTACTTCAAGCTCGCAAACTTGATTTAAAGCATTGTTACCACCACCCGCGCAATCAATTATTGTTTACACAATAGGAGATTGTACCGTCCTATTATTCCACATTCTTCTACAAAATATATAGTGGTTAAAGGGCGCAATACCGGCTCCTACTGATGAGTCGCCAGTAAGCACGAAACGAATGTGCATGAGATTTTACTTTACGTTCATGCTGCCTTTGGTTTATCCTTCTGTTCACAACTGAACCAATTTGTTACTAGGTTCGCAACACCTAATACATACTTGTTTTATTTAATCGATATGTGACATATTATATGTAGTCAGTTTGATCTGCAGTTCCATTGCAAAGGACGCCTCATGAAATGTACTGTTCTACAATACATATGCATAGGTACTTGCACCAAATGAATGTCTCATATTTCGTTACCAAATATTTTTTGTTGTAGGTTTATGTGCTGGCTACATCTTTTAAGCAACCATTAAACAGAAAACGCCTGTCTACATTAATTTATAACATTTGTTTATACTGCCATCGGTAAATTCTTCAGAATCTTTTCGAAAATGATTACTACTTTGCTCGCAATATCTGATAAATTATAATATTTATTGATCTTTAAAACCATATGTGACCAACGTGGTTTCATTTATTTTAAAAGGAATCTATACATATATATATATATATATATATATATATATATATATATTATTATATATTATAATTATATCTGTTTTCCTAATTATTAGAATACCGTGTTAAATTAAAAGATGGATATTATACATATATATATATATATATATATATATATATATATATATATATATATATATAGGAAAATAATTTTATAAGAGAATCGCTTTTCAGCTGTACTATGGCTTGACTTATAAAATCGCATAATAGAATTTAATTTTATTGACATTTATAGATTTATTTATTACTAGCAAACATGCTTCATTCCCGTTATCGAAAAAATATGTATTGAAAACTATAATTTGTTGATAAAAATCGCGTTTATTCTTTGGGACGTACTTGCAGTGTCACACCAAAAATTCAATGCTATGCATAAGTGAAGTCTATTAAATCAAAGTAACTTTTAATAAATGACAAATGCTATCTGTGATTCTAACTTTTTAGCGATAATGAATTTGAAACCAACCGGGTATCCGTTTAGTAACGCTTGATTAGTAGTCTCGGATCCAGTTCAGATCCATGGTTTCGATAATTTATTTTTGTGCAAAAATAAAAACACACTAAATCAACTTACGTAATAAGAAAAATTGCAAAAGTAGACAGCAAGAATACAAATATACTGAAATAATTTGTTCTACTAACTTTACGTAAAATCGTATATTTCTATTTTGAAAACATTACGGTTGTTTAATTATCTATTTTATTTCAATACTTAATTAAAATAAGGATAAAATGAGGTCTGAGTCTTTATAATTAAATGTTAAGGGAAAGATAAATCTCGACAAGCATATCAAAATATTAACACAAAAACACCAATTGTAGATACGCAAAAAGAACAATTACAAAATAAACCATGCAATTGGATGCATATAAAATTCGTGTAAAAAATAAGAATTTCAAACATTATCATATTTACTACCAAATAACTTTTGAAGTTATATATAAAATTAATTATATTATCGTCAATAATAGACTGCTATCGATGATGGTGCCATAAATATATAACAGTTACTGTTAAGGGAAAAATTTGAGAAACGTATATGTTGTCATTTCTGAAACAATTTTCAAGCCAAATAAACACTTGATAGCTTAGCTCTTTGTCCACCATCTGGAGATAATTATTGTATATAAAAGCGCGATAGGGAAAATTCTTTAATCACAAGAATATATCTATAAAATGTATCTGCAAATTTAACTCACAACATTATACCTTTAAATAGGAAATATATCTGCACATTGTAATATTTATCAGATAAATGAAATTTGTTTGAAATGTACCCCTTTGTCCATTTATTTAACTTTTTTTCAAATTTAAATGGAAAAATGAATAAAATTTAGGAAGAGACATATTTAAAACAAGAAAAGTGACTTGGAACAAAAGCAACATTTTTCGATATGCGTAAAAGTTTTAAATGGAAATAATAGTGTGTATTTAATCGTAATATCAAAAATTTTCTTTACAAGATTTAGAATCGTTGTATGAATTTCGTGCTTGCATAGAAAAGTGGTCTTCAAAAATATGGAGTGCTCCATTATTTGATCAAAAATCTGTAAGTAATATGGTTAGGAATATCACCTTTTCCTCGAAATATTTCTGTGATTATGAATAATATTGATTAAATAGACTTATTGTACGTCTAATTAACTTGTTACTGGATAACCTTAATTCTATAATTGTAGTATATAAGGCTAAAGTTTATATCTGACCACATTAAAGTACATTATGAAATCAAAATTTATAATAATATTCTATGCACGATCAATAGGTGCATGCAGGTCCAAATAGTAAACGTTTGTTTTATAAATGAGACTGTAGTGATTTCGATGCAGTTTGTTAGTTTTTCGTCAGTGAACAGTTCTTGTCGTATCAAAAAGTGTCCACATTTGCAATGACATAGGATCTCAGCATTTCGGCGCATGAAATTAACACTTTTAACAATTGACCGCCGCTCTTTAGCTTAGGTCGTGTTTAAGAAGCCTGCTCATCCAGAAGAATTAAAAAAAACTTTAAATAATACGAATAGGATACCATTTTTCAATTATTGATTTTCTGCATTACTAGAGCAGCAGTAATACCTACTTACTTGATTTGATTTTTTTCATTGAAATATCCCTGTACTTGCATTTCTTTTGGGAACATAGAAATATATTTTTGGTGTCATGCAAAATATTTCTATTTTTTTCTATATTTTCTATTAATTATATTTAAACCAGTTTATTCGTATATACATATAAAATTGTACATAGTTTTAAATTTATATTGTCTAAAACAAATAGTTTAAAATTATTCTTCAATTAAATAATTTATAAAATTACTATCATCTACCGTGATACCTAGTATCCGCGGTGGCCAGGTTACATGGCTTGTCTTGAGTAGCAAGTGCTCGAAATTATTTTACATATTTTTTTGGGAAATTTTGCCTATTTATGAAACCATTCCTATGTTACTTTTTACAGGTATGCTAATAATATATATATATATATATATATATATATATATATATATATATATATATATATATATATCATTCCGTCGCATTGGTAACAGTGCACAAAGTATACCGTGTTGTTCGCTCATATATTTGTACATTTCGGTCTCTGTTAACGATAGAAGTGATGGCGTTTGTGAAGATTTTCTTTCTTCTTCAGTTTGTTGCCAATCTGTTCGAAAGTGTGTTGAGGCTGGTTTTTTTCTATGTTCGGGTTTTCCTGGAGGCTAGTAAAATTCTTATCGGATTGATTGATTGATAGTCATTCGAGAAAATATCACTTTGGTGAAATTTTTAAAAGCAGCTATTTCTCACTTGGATATTAAATCTCTTTTCTCTTCCTAGTAATAATTATATATATATATATATATATATATATATATATATATATATATATATATATATATATAGAGAGAGAGAGAACAGAGAGAACAGAGATAAATATTAATTTTAAGAAATTGAATCATACTAAAGCCCAATAATATAATAAACTTACTTTTTAATGATTAATCCATTAACAAATCAATTTTTTATTATAATTTAAACATTTGAAGTTCAATGCATTTGCATTGTTTATCTTTGCTTATTTAGAAGTACAAAACACCATTTTAAAATTAGTATTTTCCGTTTTTTTAACTAGTTTTTTATGTCCAAATTAACCCTTAGAAACAATTAAAATATTCAGTTTTAAGTTTGAAGCAGGAGTTAGTAAATTGTCTTATTGGGAGTTCAGTTTATGAATATGGGTTGGGGAATATTGTTGCTGTAGACTGATGTTTCTGACCTTCCGCGATCATCAGAGTACGATCATGAAAGGTCAAAACGCGTCAGTGCGTTGCAGCTGGCGGTAGTTTTGTTATGTTGTTCGTAGACTGGTTAAATACAATGGGGTTGGTTTTTTTACTTCAAGCTCGCAAACTTGATTTGAAGCATTGTTACCACCACCCGCGCAATCAATTATTGTTTAATTAAAATATCTATTTTCCGTTTCTTTGTTTAACTACAAAAATCTCGATACAAGTACGAGTCATTCCGATTTCGGGCCCATCCATTCGCCTAAACTAATAAAAACGGTAATAATACTTCCGTTGTTTGGTCATAGCACATTCTCCTTACATTTTATAATTACCATCGTCAAATTCATGAGCAGATAATCGCATTCGTTAAAAAGGTTTTGTTAATTCTCTGTAATGAAGTTAGTAAGCGAACCTTGGCTATTTAAAAAGTTGTAACTTAGAGCTTTTCGGTTGTCGACTTTAAACATCAGCTGATATAGATAAAACGTTATTGTATGTCAGCATGAAGTTCAATTTTAGTATTTATTGTGCATTATACGACAAACCATTCATTTACGACAACCTCAATAAAGGACTACTGGATTTGATAATTATTACCCTCCAACCCATATGGCAAAGAATCAGTTGAATAATAATAAACCGAGTTGTAAAATAAATATATGATGATCACGCTAAAATAGCATGCAAAATTGTCGGTTACTAAAATAAGAAATAAATTCGCCATTAAAAATTTTTTTTCCAGAGATCCTTATTGGAAATAACAAAAGCACTGACATATTCTTTGCGCTTCAACCTTGTCTCCAGGAAAATTCACCTGAATTTTTTTTAAATATAAGATTTCTCTCCCTGTTTAGACTAGTATATACAACACTCTATAATTTGTATTGCCGATGATTTTTTGCCTAAATATGCTTCTTGTTACACAAGTCTTTCACAACCCTCATGTTGGAGCTACGAAGCATAAAGAAACTACAAGACTATATCAAAATATATTAATTTGGAAAAAATGATAATTTTAGTGAATGTTATTTTTAACACCATGGCTTATATAACATTTTTCCTTTAAAAACGGATTAAATTATAATATTTTCATAGTGTTATAGATACGTTTTTATTTACTGAAGCGTTTTGATTGGTGGTTAATGAATTTTTTTTAAATCGTTAATATCAGGTTACACGTTTTGCATAAAACATGAACAAGTTCGAATGATCTTAAAAACCTTTTGTTTATAAAAAATAATATATTTAGATCAAGGTTGCGATCTTGATATAAACACCAATCCCAGGTAATATATTCGTTTGTGTTTGTCAAGATCGCAACATTGATATAAATAATTTTGCTCTTCGCACGGGCCACCTAATTTTATTGGAATGTTATTTCGGACATATAGCTTGAAAATGATTCTTTATTATTTATGGCATATATATGCCAAGAATATCTTATTTACGACAACCGATCTTTCCAACTCTATTCTTTTTCACTATTGCTCAAAAATTAAAAGTAGTTGTTTCACATTTCTACTTGATTATATAAACAAAATATATGTTACTTGCCAATTAATAGGAGAATATTAAGAGCTTTCAATAAAATTTTGCTTTGGGCAATTGTGAATTAAATCTAGACAATGGGCTACTATTAATTAAATAGAGAAAATGTACTAAAAACAACCCAAACAAAACTAAATAACAATGTATATTTTTAATTTTTCAGAACAAAGCTTTTGACATCACTCGTAATCAAATAGTTTATATTCTTATTAAATTTATATAATTTTGCTTAATTGGGTATCTCTTGATCACTTCCGATCTAGTATGATTTTAACAAACGAAACTTGTTAATGTTTTTTTGTCTTTTTATGTGCAATCATTTTCACATGATGCTATCTTTTATCTGGCTTTGTAATCTTTGTTTTAATAAATTAGTTGAAGAAGAAAAATAATTAAATATACTGCACTTGATGTGAAAATAATGACTATCTCAAATTTCCTTCACCTCAAAAAGCAGAACCTAAATAAATATTCTTAAATTTGAGACTATTTATAGCAAACATTAATAACACTTTGCTCTATTACGAGCATCAAATACTATTTTATAAAAAACCCACCTACGTAAATAGCACTGTAACAAGCAGCCAGGAAAAAAATTTTGAAACTGAAAATCTTGTGCACAATGAATAAATTGGGAAGTTAAATTACAAATAGAAGCAATTTTCAAACAAAATCATAAATGAAAATAAAAATAAGAAATATATTACTATAATCAAGTTTGCTATCTTGATAGAAACACTTAACACATTAAGTGCATTTATTTGTCAATATAAACTACGTATTGAAATATTGTGGAAAAGGCAATTCATCCAGTAGACCAGTTTCGTCCACAATAGGAAACCATCACGTACTGGCCAGAATTTGTCGTTGAAAGGGCTCGAACCTGGGTACTTCTGCTTTCTTACGAGCATTATTTACTATGTAATGAAAATCCGCCTATCTATTAAACACTGTGTTAAACTTTTAGGCACATTTTTCATTTTAATATTATTTACTAGAATTAATAATAGAATGTTGTTTTAAAATGGAAAATCTTGTATAATATTGAAAAATTAGGGAGTCAAATTGTAAATATAAATTAAATTTAAAAAATCATATAAACTAAGAATTTTATAATTTAGAAAAGGAAATTTATGCACTAGACCGGTTTCGATCTCATTGCGAACTCAGCACGTACTGGATAGAATAAGCTGCGGACACGGCTCAAGCCTGGGCACGCCTGCTTCTGATTCTGTAGCACAAAAAAGATTTACCGAGTTACATAATAAAGTATATAACTGAAATTGTGTTTAGTGTGCGGCAAGGTTGGTGCCGTCATTAGAGAATAAGATCCGAAGCAGGCGTGTGCAGGTTCGAGCCCGGTCCGCGGCAAATTCTGGCCGGTACGTGATGAGTTCCCAATAAGGTCGAAACCAGTCTACTTGATGAATTGCCTTTTCTACTCTATACAATTCTCAGTTTATGATTACATGTAAGTAATTAATGGGTTAGGTTTTTATATCTAGATCGCTACCTTGAATATAGTTTTTGTTATCATCGCCTTTGCAAAGAATGACCTTTTAATTATATAATTTAAATGCATGTTTTACAAAGCGAAAATATGGAAAATGTAATTCACTTTATTTGGAACTTGTTCTAATATTTACAAACATTTACCGATTTTAATTTGAATAAAAGAAAAAATAGTGTTGAATCGTACATTTATTACACAGCAGGTTTATACAACACAACACAACAAATGTCAATGTATCTTTACTAGTAATCACCTAGACCGTAACACTGTGTACTTCAGACATTCCATTTTTGGAAATCAAGTGAAATTAATTTAGATTGAACACACATTATGCAACAATAAAGAAGAAGTTGAAAAGTCACATGCTAAGGCACGCACGCACGAAAAACACACAAAATATCAGCAGTTTTTATTAAGTTCATGTACGAACGGCTGTTTTTTGTCAAGTTGAGAATTAAGTATGTTTTATACAACAGTTTCTGATGTGTGTATTTAGTTTCATTTTACACATTGCAATGCACCTGGAAGCCCGCCTGCTGCCGAACGTCATTCCCTAAACGTCGTCTTCATTTATAGCAAAAACGTCTTTTTTGTGCCAGCTAAAATAAACCAGCCTTAAAAGTGCATTCATCGGCGATAGTAATTTAAGGATTAAACAATGATAGCAGCTTATTATTTTAATCTATTCCTAGCATGCCTTTCGTTACATAAAATATTACATCTATTATGTTTCCGAGATGTCAGATTATTTTTTAATTCTTCGTGTAAAGATTTCGCAATGTGTGTGTTTGTTAAAAGTTTTAGTGACATATATCGTCAATTGGTCGTTTTCGGCCTTATAGATTTTTTGTCGCTGTTTGTATTTAATATTAAATTTATCAAACATTTGGAATACCTGTTTTTCTACTCTATAGTTTTGAGCACCGCTAGTGGTTAACATTAAACTGATTTTCTTTGTTCCGTAGGTTAAATTGCATACTCAATTGCCGTTTCGGGAATTTCAGACAGCGCTGTGGTTATGAATGCACTAATCAATTCAAACCAGTTAATGTTACATTTTATGTTTTATATTGTCATTTGCGTGTGTCAATAGTTAAAGTCCAGGAAAGAGAGCGAGTTATGGTGA
Source organism: Eudiplozoon nipponicum (assembly GCA_029291075.1). Lineage (NCBI taxonomy): Eukaryota > Metazoa > Platyhelminthes > Monogenea > Mazocraeidea > Diplozoidae > Eudiplozoon > Eudiplozoon nipponicum. Next base: position 44,119 of record JAQBSW010003177.1, read on the forward strand.
TGATTTTCACGTTTTAAATATGATGGTCCATGTTAATAAAATGATCATTTTATGTAATTTGTATCTTAACCCTCTTTTGTGAAAATGCAAGCATGATCAACATAAATAACATATGTTTGGCGATATTTCTGAACTAGCGTTTGTAGCTTTTATGTCTCTAGGCAGAATAAGTTAAATTAAGTTAGTATAATCTAGAACGCCACTCTGTCGAATTTATTAAATGAACACGGTGAAATGTTTTTTGCATGTTTGCTTGTCTTAGCCTGTGATTTTCACGATTCCCGTCTATTGCTATGTAATGTGTGCATTTTATCCAACTGAATCCAACTTCCTTTACAAAATATGACTATATAAATTATTGGTTATTAATGTTGAGTTCAGAGAAGTTGAGATGGGAAAAACATTTTTTTAATTTTTAATGTTATACCCGCAGTGTACTAACTTGTTGATACAATGTAACAATTGTTTGTCAATTCAAATAATAACTTGCACAAATACAGCTGAATTAAACTTCATAAATAAATTTATCTACGACCATTGCCCAGTCTAGGCATGGATCACAACATTTCACTTAAATTCCGATAAAGAAAGATTTGTGAACAGAAGAATTCTATTTTTTCCTAAAAATATGTCGTTCAGCTTCGGCGCATGCTTTTAAATAACTAAGAAGAGAATTATCAGAGAATGCAATAGAAACCCAGAAAATGCTACTTGACAATGCGTACAGTCAGATCTCAGCTTCGGATCATCGTACCATTATTCTTAACACATACGGCCTCATTATGCTCAACAGTGCTGTCAATTGCCTGGTTATGAATGCAGCCGAAAGAGAAAATGAGGAACTATTCAAAGATACGCATGAGATTAGAATTTCCGTTCATACAGGCTTTTGTTTATCCTTAATGTCATATTTCAATTAATTTTTGGTACCCTTTACACACGGCTTATATCTTATATATAGTGAGTTGGCTTTGAAGTCGTATTGTCGAACGCTTTATATGTAGTTAGCATCACATCTGCAGGTTTACACGTTCGTATAGGAGATTGTTCCATCCCGTTTTCCCGAATTTCTCACCCAAATAAATAGTGGGTATAGGGCGTAATAACGGCTCCCACTGAGGAGTCGTCAGTAAGCACGAAACGAGATTATACTTTCCGTTCATGCTTCCATTTTTAACTATATGTTTCGGATGGTATAAAAATAACAGAAAGAAGTTTTTTGGGTAGGCCAAAATTATTTATTTTTCCAAACTTGATGGACTGCAAGAAACATATAAGAAAAGTAGTTGCAATTTAGAGTTTATATGACGATATAATAACAGGAAAGACATAGAAAGATTAATTATGGCTCCAACTTAATTGTGAATTATTAATTGTCTGTGATGATTTAAAACTGAGACACGAGCGTTACAATTTCATGCGGATCCAGCACAGAAAAAGTCACTGAAATGAGACACAATAAGAAAATTAGATTAATGATGCCAGACAAAAGCTCACAGTTTGTTAGTTTGAATAAAAATAATTTCGTTATTAAAATGAACAGAAATCTGGATGACAAACAGAACTTCAAACTTGGTGGAGTAAATAAAGACAGATAGTAAACTACCGAGGATTCAGTCTGGTGCATGTATAAAGGTGCTTGTGGATAAATTCACTAAAGAAACATCGATGCGAACTTTAGTGAAATCAATAACATCATACGTATTCTCAAAATAAGCATAAAAAATTGACACACACGCAGCGAGAATGTACAGCATTTCGAGGTTACACGTGTAGTTGGGCGGAGCGAATTGACGCCAAGACCAAGGAAGTCAATGATCACGACTCAACAGCACAAATTGGTGGACCCTCTCAATACAATCCTACATCCAGTACGAAATTAAAAATTTGGGCATGTTGGTTCGCCACACTTTCGATTTTCAAATAAATTAACAATTTACGAGAATCCCTCATCAAAACGTCGTCCGAAATTATTCCTTAATAAGTGCAGTTAAGATGTTCAATTCACTCTGAAATAGCAAACAGCCAAATTACTGCCACTTTCTATAAAATAATGAAATGTATACCTCAGGTATTTTGATGGCTCTTTCAGTTTTAATGAAGTTATCTAAACGAATCACATGCTTAGAGATTTAAATAACATTGTCAATCCAATTCAGTACCATAGTAAGTGCGAAAGTCCTCTTTTTAACTAGGGATTCGAACATAAACTCGTGATTGGTTTGCAGGTAAGTGTTGAAACACGCTTTAATTAGCGTGTGCGTTTCCCACATCATGTTTTTAGTTTTACAATGTGTTCGATCCAAAACGAATTCATTATGCCGTCCAATATCTACCTACTACAGTCGGATAACCGCTGGCGGAAAGAATATTCAATTTTTTTAAAACTGTGTGGGGTATTTCAGTGTTAAAAACATATTATGCTTCATGAAACTATTTATTTCTTAAAAAGTGGCTGAACTATGTTTTGTAAATAAAATTATGGTTTAATGGTAAACAAATCTTTTTTCCAGTTTTCTTTTTGTTTGCATTTCCTACATCCATTTAAAAATATGACCAAGTAATTCAGTTACTTTTTTTGAAAAAATTTTTTTGTTCAATTGAACAATAATTTTATATTTCCATTCATTTAAAAAAATGATAATGAAACATCACTGATTTAAAATTAAAATAAAAGATCAATCTGCAATAAACATCCACCTTTTATGTAAAATTTCTTAAAAATATAAAGTTTAAATTTTACGAAATATCACACTAATGCTTTTGAAAAATAGGACGATAATTTAAAAAAATTTCTTTAAACATCTTGATAGTCCTAAAAAACAAAATTAATTAACACGTCATTGTTATTTATTTGCACCGTTCGGTTAATGTGGTTAATATCTCTTTATTAATATTTGAAAATCTGCTAACTGTCTACGCAGATTACGAAATGGACACACATAATATTTTTCTGCATACAGTGGGTAAAATATTTAGTTACAAAAACGGTTTACATTTAATTTTAGGCCAATCACTTGGGAATTTCTATTCGTTCGTCACGCCTCGTCTAATTAACATAGTATAGTGTGTAAAAGAATGGAGCACAATTCATTAAAAATACATCGGCGCATGCGGAAAATGAAACAAATTTTACTAAACTTTTATAAAACTTAAAATGTAACAATTTAGTGCAGTTTTTCTGAAGAAAATTATGCCGTTGACGATTAAATCGTCTAAGTTGGTTTTTTTCATGAAAGAAAAATGTTAACACCTTTTTAATGGAAATTGTTAAAATGTTAAAATTTTCAAATTAAACTGTTTACAGAAATGAATTTTAGCGAAGTGTCATTAGATAAATATTCTGAGAAGACTTGGTATAATTTGTATTTAAATTGTCTACCTGCATTTATGAAAGATTTCTTTTGAATAAATTGGCTTATAATGCGAATTACGTCACTTCTTAGCTACAATTCTTATTTCCAAATATGTCCGAAGACTATTTCCCTAAAGTACTTTAAAGGGCAGGATTTTTAACTTAGATATATTCCTTTCCAATTTTCCAAATTTTGTAAGCGAGATATCTGAAAATCACTTTCTGTATAATCTACAAACAAAATGTTTTCACAAAGCGTATTCTAATAGATTAAATTTAATAACAAATTATGAAGATATTTTTATTTCAAATCATCTACTATATGTTGCTTGTATAGCACATTCTCCTGGGATTAACAAGCAAATTCGCAGGCAGATATGCTTGGCGATTCTTATAACTAAATGGCAACCTTCTGTATTTGGGTCATTATATATTTTGATTTGCATTTTTTCGTAAATATGTAAATTTAATTGAAATTTATGGTTGGAAATTATTTTACACGGCTTATATTTCATTAAATAATCTGGTTTCGTTCTAAGCAACAAGAAATTTTTTTACATATACTAAATAAATCAGTTTTATTTCTGTGGAATACATTGATATTTTAATGATTTCATGTATTGTTGTATTCAATGCTTTTATAAACTTTACATAAAGGGCTATATTGCACACATGCTGTGTTATGCTCACGTTCCATTCAATGTGGATTACGAGGTTCTACGCCGAGTAAATATAACTCTAATTTTAATTAATTATTTGAAATAAATCACGAATCATTTTTGTTCGAATTTGGCGTTTTATAATTTAAAAAATTCGAAATTCTTAGTTTTTTTATGTAGAATAGATTTAAAACAACTAGTATATGATTTAGAAATTTTACAAATAAAATTTTTAAGACCTTTCCCTTATTTCATGCTCATAAAAATATTTTTACAGTCGCAACATTATTTTTAATAGGCAGAATTCCGAGTTATTTTTACATATTTCAGGAACCGCAAGATATTGTCAAATCAGTTTTATATTTATCTGTTTTAAATAAACGAAAGCAATTTAATTCATATTGATTCAATAAAAAAAATTATACTAACGATTGTTTTTTTTAAGCAAAATATGTGTAAAATTAAAACTTTCCATTTTAGCATTTAGAAATACAAGTTTTTAAAATTATTTGTATATTATATTTGCATTGATTTTATTTAAATAAATAGCAATGTTTGAATCAACACGTAAATTGGGCCTAAACTATAAGGTAACTGCAGCCAAGTAGAATGAAATTTAAACAATTCAAAACAAATTACAATTTCAGAAAACGTAATTGTTAGAATTTAATTCTCTCTTTCTTAGGCGTTACCAATTGAAATCATGTAATATGAATTCATCTGTTAGCCAACATTATGATAAATGATATTCACTAAGAAAAGGACAACATCCGTGGATACTCACTTTGTTAATGAGATGTGAATTCTCTGTGGGTAACATTCTCTTTTATTTAATGTAAATTTTCAAACCATTTTCGATTAAGTCAAAGTCAAACTTATTCAAAACAAACAAATTCAAACAAATAAGAACCAAAGACTTGCAAAATGAGAGAAAAGAATTTCATAAAAGACGTCAAGGTAATTATCGGATAGGTATTCATTTGTTTTCATAAGCAGGCATTTTATTTTACCATCGGTGAAAAATCGACAATTGAAATTTAATACACGTTATAAAAAAGGAAATTGAATTGAAGTAAAATTCAATTTTTGTTCATGATTAATGTAAAATGTTAACAGGATATGTGAATTGGAATATACACAAGCTTTATTTCGACAGGAATGCGTTTGAAAATAATTTAACAATTTAGGACGTGTTTGAAAAAATATTTACGATGCTAGTATACAACTCAGTGCTAAATCATATTTATATATGTATATATATATATACATATATATATATATATATATATATATATATATATATATATATATATATATATATATATATATATATATATATATATATATATATAAGTATTATCACCGCTCACACAACCAATGTCCATTTAATTTTTTGCATAATATTATTTGTAAATATACGAAATGACCAACTATTGATTGCATTAAATCAGCGATTTCAAACTGAGAGCGCAATCTGTTATTTAAAATTCGCTAAGCATAACCAAACTACAATCAGTCAAGTGTACCAATGCATTTAAGTCTTGCATGATAACCAACAGAGCATAAATATTTTCAATCAGAAAATGTTTATACATTGAAATAAAAATCAGATAAATGCCCATCACCTCTAGCGTATTCTCACACATTATGATAACTGCAATGTTAGCTGCTAAATATTTCTGCCTTCACGAATAAATCTTTATTGATTCTCGTCGGCAAACTTAGCCTTAATAATAGCCGTTCGGTTTGTCTGGGTTGAAATAATTGTTATTCCCTCCAGCAAATTCAATAATTGCTTAATGGGATATCTGCCTGACCGACAAGGGGAACAAATATACTTTCTAATTTTATATAAAGATTTGCCAAACAGATTGGGAAAATTTAGCTTCAATCGAGATGCATAAACATTATTTCTTTTCGCTTTATTGCATTCTTAGACTCAGACAGCCCAAAATATTGTCATAACTAGACATGAACAATTAATGCATAGTATTTAAATCAAAGTTGCGAGCTTTATATAGTCAATAGACACATTTTATAAGAATTTAGCAGTATTAACTAAGTATTGTTTAAGAAAGAATCGAGAATTCATCCAGCAGACATGTTAGTTCTTATTAGGAACTCTTACTATACCGTCCAGAAATTTGCCAATGACGGTATCCAAACTAGAGAAAATTTGCTATGAATTCTGTAACTATCAACTGCGCCAAACTGCAGCAGGTTGATTACAAGTTTCAGTAATATACGAACTTTTACCAGTGTTTAGCATTTTCATTCAAAGTTGCTTAGTTCACATCACTTGAGACTCAAATTACAACCTCCCATCCCTAATCTGTCATAATAGAAAGGACACCGCAATACCTGTGAAAGGGGTATTTAAATTAATGTTTTTACAATTAAACATTGATTGATTAATTGCACGGACGATACTAATTTTTAACTATTTAAATGAAGTTACAAGCCTCACATAATCACCGGTCCCATTGTATATAATTTTTTTTCTGGATAAACTAAGCGTTGAAAAAGGCCACAAAGGAAATTCATTCAGTAAGCAGCTTTCAACATTACCGGGATCCCTTCAAGTAATGCCCAAGTTACGTATTTGACTTGAAATTGCTTGAAGAATGCCAAAAGTTTGACACCGTGTTCAGGGTCCCACTTCTGCAGCAGATGTGCTACATTTCGAACCTCGTCCGCGGCAAAATCTGGATAATTATTGACAAGTTCTTATAAATCGGAAAAACTGGTCAACAGGATGATTCTACTTTGCTAATTGGTGCAGTTTATTGTTAAATAAATATGTATATATATATATATATATATATATATATATAGATATATATATATATATATATATATATATATATATATATATATATATATATATATATATATATATATATATATATATATATATAGGTTTAGGTATATTTTCGAAAAATTCCTCTATTTAATGACATTCTTGCCACTGACTTCATTGGCTCGTTACATTAATCCAACAACGTAGCAAAACTATTGCCAGTCTCACGAACCGACGCATTTCGACCTTCCATGATTATCATCAGAGCACGGTGGCAAAATGACTAGCTCGGATCACACGGTAACGCATATATATGGAAAGCAAAATTAGATATGCGGCTCTCACATCTAGTAGAGTCGCATAAATTGTACTTGACTGGAAATGTCGGCTGCACTGTTTGCGGTTAAGTACTAATATATATGCGATTTTTATTAGGTTTTGCACATTTGCTAACAAATAAATTCAAATATGACCAGAAGGATAAGCCAAAATCAGCATGAACGAAAGGTATAATATCATGTGAAAATTCGTTTCGTGCTTCATCAGTCGTAACCAATGTTAGGCCCTATATCCACTGTAAATTTGGTTGTTAAAATATGGACAAGGGTACATGAGATTATACTTCCCGTTCATGCTGACTATGATTTACGCTAAATTTATAGTCTGTTGGTCATATTCTAGCAGGACAGATTCTTGCATGCTTTCTGCATTAAAAATATTTCTTAAATCTTTTTCGAAGAGCATAACAGATTTGACTTTTGATACGTTCATTTTATACATTATTAGCTAATCGGTACAGCTCCAATGGTATGAGGTTTTAGTTTACCTTAGTTCTTTAAGCTTTATTTATTATTCAATTCACTATTTCACACAAGTTTTTCTTTTATTACGAGGAACATTGTAACTGGCTTAAATATTCCTTTTTTATTTTTTTTTTCGTATTTAACGATAAAGTTTTTTTTGAGTATGACTGCTATTTGCACCAGCTTCAAAGTTTACATTATTCGATCCTTTGCCGGACGTGAATCTCGTATAAATATGTATAATTTTATATTTGTATTCAATTTACATGCCTTAATGTAACATTTTGTTCGAATTTGAAATTCTTACTCTATTTTCAGCGTCCGATAATTTTAATATCATATGGGATGTGCAGAAAAAATATAAACTAATAGAAATTAATTAAATCAAATTGAAGATTTCCTTCTTAGGTTCAACATATGACATTACTAGGTGAAACACAAAAAATCGTAACATTTTTCGCACGCGGGTTACAACCAATAGCTATTATTACAATATAAAAAGAGGCGTAGTCAAAAAACCATTCTTTGGATTCTCCAATGCTGTGTTTTGTGTACGCGGGTTCTAGCTTTACACAAACAGTTTCGCAAAGATCCGATTGATCACAATTTCCATTTCCTTTTTTTCTTCAATCGGGATGGGTTTGTATTCGTCCTAATTGAAATGCGGTTCTATCACATCTTTGTTTACTGACGACGTTTCCATTCGGACGAATACAAATCCAGCCCGATTGATTATAAAAAGGAAATGGAAATTGGGACCAATCGGATCTTTTTGAAACTGTTTGTGCAAAGCTAGATCCCACGTACGCAAAACGCGGCATTGTAAAATATGAAGCTGGCATTCCGCAATCAAGGTTCAAAAGAATCCATTCTGTGTATTAGGGCTAAAAACTGAGTGAGTCATCCGACGGAAACTGCAGAGCGACTATCTAAAATTACCAAACTATCACAACGATGCACCAAACTGAATTCAAGAAATTTAAATCATACTAAACCATACTGTTTGCCAGACCGTGCAAAAGATGTGGAGTTCTTATTTTTGAAGCCGCTTCGCAAAGTGCGTCCGTGATTATGATAATAAATAATCAGTCATCATCCAAACAAGATTATAAACAGAAATAAAGTTCAGTGAATAGTTAAACCAATATCAATTCTCTTTAAAAAGATACGCAAACGCTTTCTTTTCCCCTCGACTGAATCTCAATACAAATTATGAAACTATGAAGAAACTCAAATTACGAAACCGATCCGAATAAATCTGGTTAGACACTGATGGTTTGAGATTTGCGCCGAAAGTATTTCAATAAGGCATTCAATAACAAAAACAATTTCAGCCCAACTTGAATCGAAACGTTCGTCTTCAAAATAATACAAGAAGTTACAAATTCCCAAGAAACTCCATGGAGCCGGCTTATCCTCTAAAAGGAGTCAGCCGCAGTAAAGTAAGTAAAGTAAATTATATAGACATACCATTATAACAAAACCGACGAGCTAAATGATGAACTAAACGGGACATGCCTCAATCACTGCCTGAGTAACACAATTAATGTTACATTATTTATTTTCCTAATAACGCATGAAAAATGACTAACAAGTGGACCTGATCGCAATTTAAATTCACTATTTCCATTAATACGGCGTTATAATGCATTTATCGGAATTTGCGTTTAATTTAACCAGGCTAATGTTTGCATGCGACAAATTGAGTAAGGAAGTCAGAAAGTCAAAACGGACTTCCACTCTCTTAATACAGGATATGCGGATTATCTATTGTTGCTAAAGCAGCAACCGTTGTCAACAACAACGCTTAGGCGGATCTAGACATTTTATTTGCCCTCGGTGTAGAGAAATACAACGTATTTCTAATCGTGCGTCTTACAAACTCGAGAATGAAATGATGCTCTGATGCCAGCCGCATAAATACAACCTACGTTCATTGGACAACACATACACCACATTAAAATATACCGAAATTCGACTAGAGTAACTTTATAATTATCAGGGCAGACCCAATCAGGAAGAACATAGAGGTACTAAACAAAAATTGAAAGCTTTCTCCTAAGAAAATCTATACCGAGGTGATTATAGAAATCATTATAAATCTTAGTCATAAACATTTTGCAGAAAATACCAACAAGAACGGGCTTCTAGTCTTTTATATCTTGTGTAATGTTAAGTTATTACTGTCAACATACATTTTATCAAATCCTGCCAGTATACCGTAATTCAGTATGAATTCTGATTTTTGGCCCAATACCAGTCTTATAATACAAGATCATGAAACACAAGCTGGATATTTAGGACGAAGGCAATATCAAATAGAAATAACCTGAAGAAAAAACTGTGCAGCAAAATAAAACGAAAGAACGCGCAAAAATCTCGCAATCAGAACGGTGCATGAATAAACAAACCAATCTCTCTTGGTTAAAATCTTAGCTTACCACCATTCAAACAAGTTCTTGATGAATGCCAAATGAAGATGAAAACGGTCTACTTCATAAATCTCACTTGCAATCTAATGCGATGTTAATTTTATCTTGACAGAATTCGTATATTCAACTTCTGTCATTTGAGTTTAATTTAATATTACTTCTCTAGGTGACTTGGTGTACCCTACATAATGACGAATAGCCGACGGCCAGTTGGATATTTAGGTAGAATGCATTTTTCGAATTTGACAAACCTGAGTAAAAGACTAATATTAACACTTAAAATTATACACGCAGCTCCAGTTTTATCGTGAATGAGTTTTCGAACCTGAAAGAATAAGTTCTCTGGCATAATCCCGAGCGACACCTTTCCAGAAAATACTTGATGAATGCCCAATAACGAAGAAATTACTCGACATATTGAATTGAACGTGCCATATTCTTAAACATTTAACGGAAATGCAGAGTTCATATTTGTTCTGCAATGCTCCTAATTTGATGTACTTATCAATGTCAAAATCTCGTAGCCTCTTAAATTTGACATTTTAAATTCCACATTTGAACAAACAAGTGAAATTTATTGCGATTTTTTTCGTGCAATTGACTATGTTTCATTCATATCATAATACTAAAATTATTTTGCTACTGTAATTGTGATTTGTGTAAAGGATATTTCCTCCACTTATACGTCATCATTATTTTTGTTAAATGAAACCAGATCTACAAGTGATATTTCTGGTGAGACATTGTTTGTTCTCTTAAAAATCCAAGTTAATTGAATATGATACGCAAATATTTTAGAAACTGAATGTGTTTTTGGAGATGACCAAAGCTGAAATCATTGATCTGACGGAATGTCCTTCACATTTGAGATATAAAGACAGCACCCTGTTAATTATCAATAATACGAAGTTACAGATTTTGACAATTCAAAATTATGTAATAGTATGCAATCCTGTTTTTGGTTAACTATAGGAATTAATATAATCCGCTCTGTATATATTTCATTTTTACAACAATTTTATACTAAGACTGGAAAGGGAAACCTAATTTATTTGAAATGATGTTGGAATTTGTTGAGTGCGAATAAATCATCTATTATTATATTCCGGCCATAATCACGGATTTATCAATCTTTCATTTCATAAATTGTGCAGATTCAAGACAGCCTGTGTCAAGTAGTTTCAATTCTAAAATTGAAATATTGTAATACTCAGTTTATTTTACAACCGATTTATTAAAACAAGATTCGGGTACATGCCGAATAAACTAGAAAACCGCATCTAACCAAATGATCATATTACCCTAGTTCGTCGTTTAAATTGACAGCTCAAGAATTTAACGAATAAATGAAATCACTGCCGTTTTAAACATGAAATATACTTGATTGTCATATAAACTCTTGACAAATTGCAAAAGAAAGTCATATTTTTATATGGCCCCACCATCCGCTAATTAGTAAACAGAGAACCTTTTAAGAGAATTGCCGGTCGATCACCAAAATGACGAACAGGACAATTTAGAGTACCATATATTTTGCTTAAACGAAAATTAGTTGCGCGGGCGGTGATAACATTTACTATAATCAAGGTTGCAAATTTGATATAAACACCTGACCCAAAAAGTACATGCATTTGTCAGTATAAACTAAGAATTGTGTAATGTAGAAAAGTCAATTTATCAAGTACACTGGTTTCGTCCATATTGGGAACTCATCAGGTACTGGCCAGAATTTGCCGCGGACTGGGCTTGAACCTGGGCATATCTGCTTTGGAATCTGGTGCTCTAACCACTGAGCCACCCTGCCGCACACTAAACACAATTTTCAATCATATAATAAATAAGGCAACTCGGTTCGTCTTTTTTCCGCTAGTTGGAGGTTATATGGCATCCACTTAGACCCAAAGTTCCAACTAATCATCCCAAATCTGTCAATACTGAACAGAAAAAACACCATATAGGGCAGTGGTATTAAAATGAAAATATATCTAATAAAACGAACATTAGTTGCGCGTGCGGTAATAACATTTACTTTAATCAAGTTTGCGAAGTTGATATAAGCACCTGGCCTCTTAATTACATACATATTTCACTTGTTTGATATACCTGAAAATGCAATAATTTAAAGATTACCACCATAATTTCAAAGATGCTGTATATGTTTGGACATAAAATTTGAAATCCCTTAAACCTTATTTCACGTTCATGTCTAGCAATCCTCATGATCTACAGAAGTTATTTGACTTTTTGCTTCTAAATCTTGTATTCACTTATGTACTATTACATAACATATGCAGTAGAAACCTGCATTAGCCCAATGACATTAATTCAGGACTTAACATTAATTGTGACCCTGGTTTCCGCCTCAGACACGCAGAATATTAGTAATTAATTCAGGAGTTGTCAGAAAGAACGAAATCATTCTAACTAACATCATATGCAAAATAAAGTTTCGTCATAAATCCTCAATTAGCCATTTCTTGCTTACATTTCGTATTGTCTGGTTAATAATTACTAGTTAAAGATATGCTCTATCTGAATGTATGTTTAACCAAAATTGAGTTAGTAAAAAGCTAAAAACCTCGTCTATGATGCTGCCTTAGGAACGCCCTGGATTAGTGCAAGACACCTAAGCATATTTTCCCCGTTTCGAGACTCAATCTTTTTCAATATTAGGAAGCATTTTACAAGTATCTATTGAAAACAAAATAAATCTGGATTACAAATCTCCTCTGCGAAATTATGTTATGTTTTACTTATACTAGAGACAAATCTATGGGACGTATAAAAACAATATATAAAAATAATCATTCGCGTATTTTCTGTTTTAATTTAAAATTTATGAGTGATAAATTAAACCTATAGATCGAAGCAACTGCCGGAGATCTTCTGCCTGAATGATTGGAAAATCAAAGTTTAGGTTTTTATTCCCCAAAATATTGCTTGGATTTTGCGGAGAGGTGACGCATTGGGCAAGAGCGACCCGCTTCGATCTTTGGTCATGGCACATTTTTGAACGAACGTAATGAGTATCTCATCAGGTCGAAAAAGCTGGACATTTTTAACTATTTTTTCTACTGTTAGCAAGATTTAAATTATACAAACATGAAATATTAAATAAATATTCCGAAATACGATATGACATTCTTAGGCGGCATTTTATCGCTCCTTTAATTACGTTTCGGGGATGGCTGTTATAGCTTTAAGTCGAAAGAGGTGTCATTGAGGCTTCATCTGAAATAGAATTTAATCCAAACCTTTGCTTATATAGAGAAAAAAAATTTTGTAATATGTATATTTAGCGTAGTGGATGCGTGATAAATTCCGATGTATATATGCCACGATTTTAGCCCAGATTTCGGCAAATTCTAGCAAGTACTTGCCTAGCATTAAAAAACAAACAAAAAAAAACTAATAGCTATTAAACTTAATTATACTTATGTTTTCCAATTATATATATATATAATATATATATATATATATATATATATATATATATATATATATATATATATATAGAAGTATAAGCCTATTTATATAAACGAATTGATGTAGGGAAATATTATCGTTTACACATTCAGTCTTCTACAAAATGAAACTCTGTTATGTTATAATTATTATTTAAACATATTACGAGTCAATTTCAAATGTGAAATAACTCTTACGCTTATCCTAAATTATTGGATAATTTGACGCTCGAGAGGCTAACTATCTGAAGTCCAAACCAAACAGAATTTAACAGTTAAATTTTAAAACTTAAGTTAATTTGAATGGATTATAAATCACCATACTTTATCGGAAGGCAGTGAATCTGTTCAGATTAAAGCTTAGACAGGATTGAAAATAACATATCCTTTGTTTTAGGATCTGCTTAAAGTTGAGTATGTTATGCAACACAAATATTAATGGTACTTTGTAAAATTTATTAGATCTTAACTGGAAATAAATAACTCATTACGGAGTTGAAGCTTGATAAAACTTTCATTGACAAGATAAGGAATTTTTCAACTGCTAAAAATGTAAGCATTTAACATCTTGCTCTGTATCCGGCTTGCGACTGTAGATTTTTCTTACATTTGCTCTAAAATGGCATATCAATTTTTATATTTGTTAATGTATTTTCTGACACCTACATGTGGTTTACTTTCACAATACGTAACGGATTCCAAATTTATCGACCACTATTTCTGCTCCCGATTCTGGTGACCAAAATATAATTAGAAACAGCAAAGTGCCGGAAGTCAAATTTTACGCAATAATAGGAGAGCATTAACGGATATAATTCTAGAAACTATCAGGTATACAAATATACATAATACCATTGTTTAAATAATTAGTAATGGAAGTTTAAACCACAAAATATTTAAAAAAGGAAAATATATGCTTATAGCTAATATTTTATCGACATTTATATTATATAGATAACGCAATTTATCTTTTAGAGCAGTTAAATCCTCTAAAAGTGCCGTCAATAATTTACCGCGATCATTGATCCAACCTGGGCACATCTACTTCAGGGTCTTTGACTCTAACCATTGAGCCACTTGAGGTAAGCTACACACATTTTTCATTTATATAAATACTCAAGCTCTTGATTATTATATTTTTTAGGTGCAGTCTATATTGCAACTCTTTAAACATAAAGTCCAACTAGCCAACCCCAATCTGTTAATATATAGCAGACACCACGCTACCTTGGGAAATTGTATTGATTTTAATATTTATATATTTTAACGATCATTGACTGCACAAGTGGTAATAATAATTATTTAAACAAAGGTTGCGAGCTTGATATAAGCACCAATCCTATTACGTATGTATTTCTCATGAAAAACAAAGTATTCCAATGTCTAAAAATGGTAATTCATCTAATATACAGGTGCCGTTCTTTTAAGAATTTGTTTAAGCACATTCCAGAATTTTTCGCGGATGGAGCCCAAATCTGAGCACGTCTGCTTCGGAGTCTTTGAATTTAACCACTTTGTTTATACTAGCAAATATATATAAAGGGATTGGTGTTTAAATCAAACTCTCCAACTTGATTTAAATAATTAAATTATTTTTGTGACTAAATAAATTCCATCAATTCATTTATAACGAGGTAGAAACTTATTTGGCGAATGCATGCCTAGCAATATCTGTTTCGCTATGATAAATGAAAAAAATTAAATTACTAGCCTATTGAAACTTAAAACTCAGACAAACAAAGAAACAAATTCTGCCCTCGTCTTTAACTAATTATGTGTTATCTACTGCGTTATCAGATATATGTCGAAATGTCTGTCCCAACCGATGATGACCTCTAATATAGTCGAAATTGGCTCAATTCACAATCGCGCCGTTCTCATCCACTTAAAACTACAGTGCTGATTGCCAAAAAATAATATATATATATATATATATATATATATATATATATATATATATATATATATATAAATGAATACTTCCAATGAAAATATACTTAATATTTTTTTCAATTGATTAAGGAATTAATAAAAGTTTTGTTCTCCTCATTTCCTTTTTTATTGTATAAATGGGAGAACGTCAAAAAGTATGGTCCCATTTATACATAAATTTATTGGCAAAAAAATAAATTAAATTTTCATATAGGCTCTTTCATAAAAAAAACTAAATGGATTCCCATTTTTGCTCATATCTGCAATGGTGCAAATTTAATAAGAACATTTTGCATAAATTTGCACGAACAGAAATACTCCTCATTATCATAGAAATAATCAGGTAGAATTCAGTTTGCCTCTAAGGACGCTGTTAACTTTGATGCAAATTGTCTCCGTATGCAAATTTTGATGTCGACTGTTTTCAGATCCCTTACGAATTCATGGGCTACGACAATTTTTGAAAAATAAACTGCGCTTAACTTGCGTTAAAGCTTTATTTTATTAAATATGGACAATATATTTTTCAAATGACTATGTATAAATTTACCTGATTATCGGGTTGCGATCCGATTTATTTTCATCCGATGTCTTCCTGATTTCTCCAGAATTTTCGATCTCCGTATATGGAGATCTTTTTTTAATGGAAAGCACATCACCTACTAAGCCGATAATCAATATGTCAAGTGGAAATTTTAGTTTAAACTGCCCCATTTATACTCTTTGATGCAAACAAATCGGATTGCAACCCGATAATCTGTTAAATGATCTATTCCCTTTCGCGCAACATGTTTCTATTAAATCTTATTTATAAATTTGTTCATTTTTTATTATGTAATTTATGTGTGTGATTCTGTTTTTTGAGTGTGAGCGAAATTTAATATTTGTTAAATTTACTTGTATTTTGCATAGTATGGCATATGGTTGTCCTATTTTTTAGGCTTTGTTTTTTTTCTTGACTCAAACTCCTATCTTCTGCAGGACAATGTTGACATCCGTTTCTGCTTTTGCTTGCGTTATAGTTCCGGTGATGACTTGTCAAATTAGACGCATTTGGTGACATTTGTATGGTCTCAATTTGTCGCTAAACAGGTTATATTTCCCTGCACCGTGCAAAATTATCTTATTGCCTGATAATTCCCCATTTTTAATTCTTTAAAAATTAAATTAATAATGATATTGCCTTGGGCCACATATGCACAGATCGGATGTGAGTCGCTCGTCCAATATTCTTTTTTAGATACCTAATCGATGATCAATATATAACTTATATTAAACAAACATTGATTGCACGCGTGGTTAGACCAATTCTTAAATCAAGTTGTCGTGCTTGAAATAACTCCAATCCAATTGCATTTAACCAATCGAACAACAACAATGTTTAACTCATTGTAGCTATACTATCTCATTCGACTGGTTAAATGTAATGTGATTGGTGTTTATTTCGAACAAGCAGACTTGATGTAAATGTGATTCTTTAAACCTAATGCTTATGCATTTTAAATAACGTATTACAGAAACTTTTTTTTTGTAAATTGCTAAAACACGTTTCATTACATTGGTTCTCTGTAGGTAGTTACTTTTCCGTTTTTACTTTATTTTATTTTTCACATTTTTCAGTAGTACTTATCTTGAAACACGTGTTGATAATGTATTTATATGCATTATCGCCCAATTGATAAAATCAATATTCCTTATGATATAGTAATGTGCAATTATTGACTCGAGAAGCGTCGATTTATTTGTGAACGGTTTTATCTGTCTTTTGTTTAACCTGAATTTCACAAAACTAATTTTGGTTTGTTTTTAAACGTAGGATCTAAATGAATATGTTGAAATCTTTTGATGTTACATTATATAATCTTGTGTGTGACGCTGTATTTTACGTAAGTAGTATTAGACAGTTATCAATACTATTTGTTTTTGAGTAGAATGGATTATGTTTGTCTTATTTTTATGTATTAATTGCATTTGGGGACTTAACTTCTTATCTGTTTGAGGAAAATGTTGACATCCCCTTATTGGATTAACACGCTTCCGTATATATGCCCAAAATTATAGATTTCTTCGTGTTACATTTGCTAATCCCATTTAAATTTTTGCAATTAATCTCAGTGATTTTGAACATTCCTCTATTGTTTTCGGGTTTTAGCAGTCTCATAGGAGTTTCTTTAGTTTTTATTGTTCTTTCGCCGTCTTCAGGTATATTTTCCGATAAACGTCTTATGTTAATTTCAATTATTTTGTCTGGTTTCCTGTTTTATTGCAGAACATTCTTCAAATACCCTATATGCTTTTGTAATATGGATATCTCGACAGATGTTCAATGGAATATATTTTCCTTTAAATGTGCATATACAAGCATCACATTTGCGCAGATCTCGTATTTTACTCTGAATAGTTCGATTCCTATAAACAGGAGCATGATCATTTTGTCATAAAATCTGACTTTGATATCAAGTTATCTTTTCTTTGTAAATTCGCATAAGTAGGGATTTTTATAGAAATATTTACGCGTTTCGAAATTTTTCCTTTGAATACGGCTCAACAGAATATGTGCTATTTAACAATTATAATTTTATACTTCGTCAAAAATTTTAAAGATTAGCTCTAGAAGCGTCAATCAATGCATTGACGTGTACTTTACTTCTATCAAAGGGTGTAGCTGAAAATTGATTTATATTTTATTGGGCATCTCGTCAGAAATTGGACATATCGTGTAATATGTCCTTCCCGGCTGGAGTAGACACGTCATTAAAGAAAGAAAAATGCTCGATACACTCTTCGCTGTTGCAAGTCGTGTAGATAAAACAGTTGAATAAATAGAAACTGATCAACGTGTCTCTTCGCGTAAATTTGCTTCCTCTTAAAGCTCATTTTATTATGTTCTGTTAGCCTACTTTGTCTGCTATAAAACCTTGGATACCTTCTTTTAATACATCTTAATAGAATATTTATATCAAGGTTTACATGAACTCATTGCTTTCGCCAGATACTTAACTATCTCTTTGTTTTTAGCACTCACAGTTGAAAGACGTCACGTTTATCCAAGTTTTCTCGACGGTGATTTGGAAAGCGTCTAGCATAGCTTTCTAGTTTGAATAGGCGTATCGATGTTTATTCGTTGCATACGTTTTTTACCGTGAAATTTAGTAGAAAAATGTATTTTAACGCGATGTTGTGGCTACACTAGCTAATTGCGATTGTGCCTCTTATTGCTTTCAGAAGAGTATAATACTATCGTTGTTGATGTGAAAAATGCATTGCGTAAATAAATGCATGTATGAATTTTAAATTAATTTTTAAAAAATCAATTGAACTTAATAATATAAAAGCTTTAGATGCGATTTTAAGAAACCTGGTTGTCCAAATTGATGATATTCTACTATGCATGCCATACGTTTTAGTTGATTAAGTCGAGCGTAATTGAGTGACACAAAATGTCTTACAAATTTAAGATTTTGCTGCATTGCCTGACATCTTCTTATTCATTTTCTACACTGTAACAGTGTAAATGTACTGGCCCGCTCATTAATTGTAAAGATCGTTCCACGTTTGTTATTTTCTCCGAAGATTTTAATTGAATTTCATTTTGGAAACTGCGTTACTTGTTTTAGATATGTGCTGCTTAAGGTTGTTTCAAATCTTGTGGTACGTTTTTGCCTTTTTTAACATTTACTTTTAGTTAGATATGCGAGTTTTCAGGTTCAGACGCTGATCCTTTGATTGCTAATGCGATATTTGCTGATGACTATCATGATAGGGTGGAAATTATTAACTGAGCATAAGCATTGCTTGACATTATTTGTGGCCAGTTGTGCAATTCATCTAGGTAATGTAATTTTTGATTATATAGCAAGTGTTTCCACAGTTGATGTTAGTGACTGGTTAAAGAAATTAAATTTTTCTGCTCATGAGTTCTGTATAATTAAATAATTTTATGTACGCATTGTGTGTTCCGATTGACGATAGTGTTTGTTGGATGTTGATTTACTAGACAATTCTATTACTCTCGGAATCAAACTTAGCGGTAGATAATGATATTTACCTTTGGTAATTTGCTGTGTTATTCGGTTGATGCGCGTGCTAACAGATGTTCGTTCAAACTTGCAAAAAATGGAACAATTTTACAAAAAAATGATTAATTGGTTGACGTTTGAAGACATCATTTGTGTTGAATTTTATGTTCACCACGTGCTATTAAAATTTCACTTGCGTCATTTTGTTGAGATTTCCATTGTTAATTGATGCTTAGAGATACTTGTTGTGGAAGGCAAATTATGGCAAACAATTGTATTATTATCTTTTACATCGCGAGCATAATGAAGTATCAGGTTAATCGCAATAAATTTAACAAGTTAATCTTACATTTGCCGAATCTACTCTAAACGATCTTACTCTTCCTAAATCTGACCCTCATTGAAGATCTTCCTAAATCAGTTGACTAAAACAGTTTCTTATTGCAAGATTTTATAACGCTACCGTTTTAACATATCAATTTATCGATGCAAATATATTTATGATAACTGCATTTTCTGAAGCTCCATCCAGTCGCTCTTATTAGTTAAATGACTAGAAACTTAATAGACTAATTTTTTTCGCTAAAGAAGAAATCTGACGATTCTTCGTTAATTAATAGCATATATTGTGTTAGATTGATTGTTTTAAGAAATTGTAATTTAAACCATTTTGCTAACTATGGATAACCACAATTTCTAATATATATATATATATATATATATATATATATATATATATATATATTCATATATATATTACATATATATATATATATATATATATATATATATATTATTTTGAAATGCGAGGTTTAATAAATTCATTGTACCCTTCATGTGCAAAAAGAAAAAGAATTTTTACCCGTTACAAGAAAAGCTTCCTTCTCATTATCTCCTCAAGAAACTACTAATGAACATATCTTCATATATAAATTGGACCGAAAAACAAGTTGGAAAAATGTAAACATAGAGAAAGTGTGGATAAAAGGGAAACCAATCAATTACGTGCGTCACCTTTATTTTAAGCTCAATGCCTGAACATGCTTCTTCTGCTTGCATAAATCCGGCTGCAATTTGTTTATCCATTAGGCTTGATAAGTGATAGGTCCCATTTGTTACAGCATTTAGTAATTATTTTAAATGCTGCATCTGGAGATCATATGTGTGATGTTTCGACGATGTGCTGCGCAATTACAAACGTGTATTCATCATTTGATTTTCAACAGGCGTTTAAGTTACAATGTTCTCTCATTCGAGTAATTAACCGTCTGGTCGATCGGCCTACGTAAGTTGATCGACAACTTGCGCATGTATATTGGTAAGTATTATTTGATGTCGAAATTAACGGCTGTTTCTATTTGATTGCTGGTAAAGGCAAGTGTTTTACCCTAAGTAACACTCGTAGTTTAGCTGCATAAAATATGCGTGTTAATGCCGCTTCATCTTTCATTTGCGTTATTCGGGAAAATGCTTCCCCCTTACATGAGATGTTTAGGTAGACTGTTGTCTTTTCTGGTCTGTAATACTCTGTTTCTGTTTAATTCTCCTTTTAATAATTAATTCAATTACTTGTCCGGAATAGCCATTGGATATTAAATTGTTAATTGCTTTATTATAGTCGAGTTTTTCTAAATTTTAAATAACCAAACTGTCAATTTTTGAAAAGCAGCCACGAACTGTTGATAATTTATATTGCAATGGCACAAAGGTGCTGTAATGCAAATACTGTGCAGACCGGATTGGCTTATGGTAAATTTTACTGTTTAATTTAGTATTAGTTTCTTTCTTTAATTGTATATATAGGAAAGGCAGACGATCATTTTTCTGGTGCTCTGACGTGAAGCTGATATTCTTATGTGCTTTATAGAAACTTTGAATCACTTTTCCTGATTGCGACCTGTCCTAAAAGGTATCAGCAGAAATGCAAACATCAAAATACTACATGCAGATAAAGGCAACAGCGGTGTAATAATGAACAAACCAGACTATCCACAAAGGATGGAAAACGTGCTGAATGAAAATGCAAACTTCACGCGTCCAGACGATAAATCAGATGAAAGAGACAAAGTGGAGCTCAAAGTAATGAAATTAAGATCTTGACAGATGCCGATTTAATTTATGAGGCCACTGCACAGCAGCTCAAGCCAGTTAGATCATCTACACCAACAATGTACGGATTACCAAAAACACACATAAAAGGTTGTCCAATGAGGTCAATTTTATCAATGGTAAAGTTTCCGTTTCATGCACTAGCTAAATGGCTAGTGCGTTTACTGAAACCATTACGTGTTGGCTGAGATTTTAATAGGGCATCTAGAGAACACACCATTAAAGAGTGACTTAAGTAAATGTGCTCAATATATACGGTACGTAGATGATACTTTATTGTTTTTAAGGACAGGTCGCAATAACGAAAACTGCTTCAATGTTTCAACAAAGCACATAAGAATATCAGCCTAACTTTAGAGCACGATAAAGATGATCGTCTGCCTTTCCTAGATATACTATTAAATAAAGAAAGTAATGGTAAATTAAACAAAACTATTTACCATAAACCAACCTGGTCTGCACAGTATTTGCATTACAGCAGTTTTGTGCCCTTTCAATATAATTTATCAAAGGTTCGTGACTACTTTTCAAGAATTAACAGGTTGGTTAGTCAATATTTAAAAAAAACACGACTATAATAAAGCAATTAACAATTAAATGTCTAATAGCTATCCTAGACAATTAATTGAATAAATTATTAAAAGGGACATTAAACAGAAACAGTGTATTACGAAACAGAAAACAAAACAGTCCACCTAAACATCCCATTTAAGGGGGATGCAGTTTCCCGAATGGCACAAAAGAAAGTTGAAGCAGCATTAACACGCACATTTAATGCAGCTAAACTACGAGTGTAATTTAGGGTAACACACTTGCCTTTACCAGCAATAAAATAGAAACAGCCGTTAATTTCGACATCAAATAATACTTACTAATATACATGCGCAAGTTGTTGATCAACTCTACGTAGGCCGATCGACCAGACGGTTAATTACTCGAATGAGAGAACATTGTAGCTTAAACGCCTTTTGCAAATCAAATGATGAATACACGTTTGTTATTGCGCAGCACATCGTCGAAACATCACACTTATGCTCTCCAGACGCAGCATTTAAAATAATTACTAAATGCTATAACAAAAGGGACCTAGCCACATATCAAGCCTTATGGATAAACAAATTGCAGCTGGATTTATGCAAGCAGAAGAAACATGTTCAAGCATCGAGCTTAAAATGGATGTGACGCACGCACTTGATTGGCTTCCTTTTTTCCACACTCTCTAAGTTGTTTTTTTTCTTGCAATTTATATATAAAATATGTCTCATTAGTATATACTTGAGAAGAGAATGAGAAAGAAGTGTTACTTGTACTTTGATAAAATTTCTTTTTTTTGAACATGTGGAGGGTACAATGATATATATATATATATATATATATATATATATATATATATATATATATATATATATATATATATATATATGTATATATATATGTATATATATATATATATAAAATGAAATATACTAACAAGATTTATACACGTAAATCGGAGGTTATAAAGATTTGTCAATGCCAAGAATGATACTCTGAACAATTGGTTCAGAGCTTATTCAAAACAACATCTATAGGCTAAAACTTTGATTCCATACTTTTTTTCAATATAAATATATATCTATATATAAATAAATGTATATAAATATATATGTATACATCCTGGAATTCGCTTGACTAGCTCTGAATATAGACGCAACTGATCGATTTGATAAATTGTCTCTGTCATCTTCAAATTTTTAAATTTATCCTATCAAATTATACATCATAATGTTTCTATAAAAAATGAATTATTTATCAAATCCAAAGGTGGAATGTTATATGCTCCATAATTGGAGATCCGGGTGTTAGGTAGATTTTTAGATTGATGGCATACCAAATAGGCGCGGCCTAAAGAATTAGACAGCTTAAATCTCTATTAGTTTATGAATGAAAATTAAATGCAATTTACGAGAGTTAGTGCAGCGGAATAGTTTCAAGACCGAGAAGTTATTGTGACCCAGTTTGAGCACTGGTCGTAGCCAATTCCAGACGGCATTCGACCAGCTGCCAATTAGGCGTAATCGGTCTATTTTTTATTGCGTTTGCTAATTTAAACAATGTGTATTTTATACTGACTATATATATACATTTATATATGTATATATATATACATATTCTTTATAATGTCAATGGGAAAAATAGCATTCGTACATGTAACAGCGAATATTGTACACAAATGGTAAATTCTCAAGCCATCAAAACAATAATGACCAGATCTCAGACATCACTTGGCAATACGGCGAGAATGATCTTTACATGCAAACACGCACACACACAGACAAAAACGCATACACACTTACCAACCAGCCAAAACAAGAAACAGAAGTAAAAGCAAGTCAGATTTCTTACCACTAGCATAATCAATTGAAAGCCCAGAGTGTATATAAATGAATGATTGCATAGTGATGATTAGTATTCGCGAAATAAATGGCCTTTATCCACATTATTATTAATTTGTTCTTTCTTCCTAATTAGAAATAGAGAGCACACACACATATATATATATATATATATATATATATATATATATATATATATATATATATATAGCGTCAAATATGGACGAAACTTCTAGTGATTAAGAATTGTATTTTACCTTTTATGCTATGTTTATTTGTTACCAACAAACATATATGTGTAGGCACATTGCTGTTTACTACAGTATTATTTCATAATATGGCATCGTGTCTAACTAACTACCATTGCTCTCAGGTGGCCAAATGGAAAAATAGGCCCAGATCGATAATAGATTTTATAAACCATGAAGCAGAGACAGCAATTCATTAAATTGTACAGAAGTGACAGTAGTAAACAATTTGTCAATTCATGGGTGTATATGGTGATGCTTGGTGACTTATTATTATTTAATTCTTGAATTATACTTCAAACTCACTATATATCTCATAAAAAAATGAAAGAAAATTTTCAAAAGTTATTTTGGCTTAAATAAGTTATGAATTTCCATTCCACATATTGATATTAGCTGCACGACATTAGATCCAAGAAATATCATTTGTAATAAAAAAGTAAGATTTTATATAACAAATATATATATTTATATATATATATATATATATATATATATTTCTACTAGGTAGAAAAAAACATCAATAACAAAGTGGATAAAGGCCATATATATATATATATATATATATATATATATATATATATATATATATATATATATATATATATATATATATATATATATATATATATATATATATATATATATATATATATATATATATATAATATTTATTTATGGCGAAATACAGTTTACGCATTTATGCAAACAATAAATCGCTAGTAAATGTCTGGCGCTTAACGACAAATGACAACTGAATATAAAAAAAGTTAAATTTAATAAGCAATGTTTTTTTGTTCAAATTAGCAAATAATATTTATATATGATGCGATTAAAACTGCTAAAATTGAAAAATTAAATGTAATTGTTTAACAATTTACTACAAACTTGGTAAAACCTTTCGCAAAATGACATTGCCAAATCCAGATGCTATCGATTTCATTATCTAAAACTAAAATTTTATTAAATTGTCGACGACATTCAAAATACAGCAATATTTTAATATGTTTATAAAATTAAGCAAAAGGGATTTCGAACACTCTGGAAATGCGTATAAAATAAACTGTGAGTTACATAAAAAGGAAATCGGTTTTAATTGGAAATCAGTAAACTAAAATTGCTTGTCCAATTTTTGCTCTACTACTAAAGCTATAATATTAACTTCAGTTGTAAAGACTTCCCACCTCTGGAACAAAAAATAATGAACTTCAATTTTGTACAATTATGGTTTAAATGCCGACTAATATTGATTTTTTAGGAAAAAGACGACCATCATGTCTTTTGTAATTTCAATAAAAAATTTTCATGACTAACTTGGTAGGAGGTAAGTTGTGCATTACCTATTCTGTCGCTCAAGAAACTTTTACTATAAATTATTTTTCTATTTTTGCTGCTTTGTGCTTACAACCGACTTTTAAAGAGTACTTTTATTCGCTTTATGTAGTCTCTTTTGAATTCTACAATTTTTTGCAATTTTACCATAAATAATAGAAAATTATTTTCGGATTTTCTAATTTTGATGAAATAAAGATTTGCAATTTTTCAACGGGTATAAAAAAGTAATAAATTTCAGAAAATAGCAAAATGCATAGTAGAGGAATAGTTTCTGATAATATCGCAAAATTAAATACTGTGTGGATTTACGTTAAAACATAGGAATTCGCAATAGAATAGTCCCTCCAGTTTGAAAGTTTAACTTATTGTCAGCATTAAAACTTATGCAGAAAGAACAAAAATTAAATTTTCATAAATAAAAATTATTTCACGTCTAACGAAAAAAATATATAACCTTATAACATTAAATGCTGTCTTAGCGCAAATAAATAAGACCAAACCGCCAAAAAATATCCAATCGTTGCAGAACATCCATTGAGGCTTTCTTATAATAAAGAAATAATATCCAAGTGGCACACCAAGTTTGTAGATTGAAAGAGTTTCCTTGATGCGCAACTGGAATAATTGTAATTACCTGATCTGCGTTTTGACTAACGCAGCTTTCATTGTTCCAGTAATTTTCTTTTTCTATGATATTTCGATCTTCATTACCGAAGATCTTCATCAGATGCATTTCACGAAACAAATGAAGCAAGCGCGTTATTTCCTCTAGTCATAATATTTATATACCCCAGACTGACCTTTCATTGGTTATACGTGTGTCACTTGTGTGTGTGTGTGCATTTTCATAACTGTTGTTTTCATCTAACTAATTTAGACCAGAGTGGCTAAATAATAATTTATCAATTGCATGCAATAACTAATCGTTTTTTTAAACACACTCAATGTAAATGACGTAACTGAGATGGGGAGACCCATAATTCAGAAACACTCGTCATAAAAACATGCCATGAGTGATAAAACCAGAAGTCCGAACGACTAATGCACATGTTAAATTACAATTCAAACCACTAGGTTGTACTCAAGATAGAGAAGTTAATAACAGTTAATGGCGCACGCCACGCATGTCCATGTGTATGTGTATGCATAACTAAAAAACTTGGTTAAATTATTTTATTTTGATACACATGTACGTACATCTAAATGAAACTGCAGTCAATAGACATTAATTTACCCTTTGCACGAGTCAGACAAATTATTACTTATAACTATTGTATTATTAGAATATTTCCAATGGTTAGGGTGGGGGTGTAAAACAGAAAATTAAGTTTGAAATCTATTTGTTTTAAAATCAAATGAATAGTTAGTCAAAACGCAGATCAGGTAATTAAAGTTTGTAGATTCTTTTCCTGTAAATTTGTTTGCCTCACGAGCAGGAATGCTGTGTACAAAACAGGCCCCTACAATGAGATCCGGTAAAATGGGACTGTGGTTTACTCGGCGGTAACGTCAGTTGAGACGAATTTCCGTGTTAGTTCTGTCTCACTGTAAAGTTAATTTCCCGAGACTTCCAGCAACGGTGCAATAAGAAAGAAACATCTTATTTCTACAGTTTTTTTAGAGACAGACATAAAATATTTACACACATCAAGTCACAGGAAATAAACAAAATCTATTAAATGAATGGAATATATATTACGGAATGATGTTTGCTAGTGTGTGCGACCCTTAGATATAAAGTTCTTCACTGCGTAGTCGTCTTAGCATGCATTTAATAACTCTAAGGTAAATACATTTTATTTTTTAACCTTTCCAAATATAACATCAGATATAGCAAAAAATATATTATTCCGAAATTTTTAAATTGCGAACTTTTCTATATTCTTGTTTCTAGTCAGAATTTTAAAAAATACCTGATGAGTATGTATGCTTTTCTTTATCAGTAAGGTACGCCATTGCACAGCGGATACACTAATTGTTTTGACACAAAAATTGTGTCGAAAAAATGCTTTCTCTCAAACGGTTAACCGGCCGGTCAGTCGTTCTAAGTTAATTAACTTACGATTCAGATATTTACCTTTTCCCTTAATAAAGTATGCCAATATTAACAATGGGTTCAATTATTTGATGGAAAGAGCCATTGCGTTGCTTTATATAAAATGCATCGTTTATTTGCTGTATATGAAAGTGTTAAATCTATACCAAATTATGTGAGAAAAAGTCGTTATTAACATACTTGATCTCAATGATGGCCCTAGTTTCTAGTATTCTACCTGCATTTCTTGTTTTAAAAATATTTTTTGATAAAGAAAATTATTTTAAACTAGCCTAGTCTGTAAAATAATTCTATTACAGAATAAATTTACCGTTCCTAAGTAAAATTTTAAGCGTTTGTGCCTATTTTTACTTATATCGCTACCCTGCTAGTCTGCATTTTTGAAGCACTCAAATTTAATTTCACTTAAATTGATATAATCAGCTAACAGCTTTCGCAAACAAATGATTAAATCGATTGCAAATATAAAATAAGTGAAGAAACAGAAAATAATATTATATATCTGAGAAATCAAATTACGAGGGATGCTGTTTCGCAAATAGGAAACACAATGTGTGATGATAAAATGAAAATGCAATTGAGCTTAACTGTGCTTGTTATACAAGTTTTGCACAATCACCTTTTCCGTTGATAAACATAAGCAGACGTTATTGCAAAATTTAAATACTATTTAACAATAAATATTCGCATGTTGTCACGCAACAAAGTTGTAACAGTGAACATAAACTTTTAGCAGCTAAAGATGAAGGACACTGCAATTTAAAACGTGTGTCCAATTGAACTTTACTTGCAAGTCTGCATTTAATCTGCATAATCTGGAAAAGTTTACCGGATGTTACCAGATATTGCTTTTAAAATTTCTAATAAGGGCAAGAATAAGAATCAGTAGCAGTACAATAATTAATTTTAATCGATGAATAAATAGTGTATTGAAGCGCAAATTTATGATACGATAGATATGACAGACCCTTTTAAAAGAAGGTGATTTTCTTTGCGCCAGAACTCAAATCGACTGCAATATCTCGTATATTATGCAATGGATTTTGGAAACAAAAATTAATTAGATTTTATTGAGTGACTACATAACACAACAGCAGTCAAGAAAGGTGAAACGTTCATGATTAGGCATGCATACACGCACACACTAACACACGCACAATCTGTTGATAATTTATATTTGCATAAGGTTAAAAAGAGTTATTTCTATTTTGTTTAGAATAAGTGTGTTGTATAGAGCCATTGCTTTGCGTAACACCTTTTACTATATTCAAGGCTACGAACTTGATATAAACACCTGCCCCATTATGTATATACATTTGTCAGTATAAACTAAGAATTGTATAGTGTAGAAAAGGCAATGCATCCAGTAGACCGGTTTCGCCTCTATTGAGAACTCATCCGTACTGGCCAGAAATTTTCCACGAAGTCAGAACCGGAGCACGCAAGTTTCAGTCTGCGACTCTGACCACTGAGCCACCCAATCGCACGTTGTGCACAATTTTCAAATATTTACTAACAGTAAGGCAATCGAAAAACTTAAGCTAGTATAAACACGAACATTTTTGTGTTGCCTGCGCGAAGGTGGCTTAGTGGATAGTCCCACTGACTTTGAAGTAGACGTGTCCAGCTTTAAGCCTTGTCTGAGATGATATTCTTGACATTATCTGTGAGATCCCCGCAAGGACAAAACCGATCAACTCGAGGAATTACCTTTTCTATATTATACAATATTTAATTTAACCTGACAAATTTAAATAAAATCGTTTTCGTGCTAATATTGAGGTCACAATCTTGATTAGATTAAGTTTTGGCACCGCCCGAACAGTCAAAGATCCCGTAGTTATATACATATTTTAGGCTATTGCGGAAGTGTTCTCTATCGCCAGGTGTGTTTAATTTTAATTATCACTGCTGTCAAGAGCGAGGTCTTTTCTATGGAGGTCAAAAACATCTTTTATAAAAATCGAACTCTTATTATAATGATTTTCGAAAGAAATGTCGAAAAATTGAATTGTTTGCTCCGATGAAAGTGTATTTGCGTTCTTCAACATGAGCAATTCAAACTTCCAGATTTTTGTCTCAAAATATATGTATTTAATCAAAATTAGTCTACGTTACATTCCAAGCCTATCTATTACAGAGTTGTGTTATGCCTAAAAAAATTTTTTTTTAAATGTGTTGTATTTTGAATACCTTAAATGAATTATATCCGTCAATTTATGGTTTATTTCTCAGTTCAAATTACAAGTACACAAAATTGCTGGGGATTAACTTTGTACTGTCTACTTTGTGGAAACTGAGGAAGTATTTATCGTCATTGTGACCGAATTGTAGGTTTTGTAAGAGAGATTTTGTACATTTTCTTATTTTACACGTTAGGTCATTTCCAACTGCCGCAGAACTATTTAAACTAAGTTTGCAAGTTTGTAATAAACACCAATCCCATTGTATTTAACCCGTCGTCGAGCAACATAGCAAAACTACCGCCAGGCGCACGCATTACACACACTTAACACGAATTACACTGTTAAGTTTTGCTATGTTGCTCGACGACTGGTTAAATACAATGGGATTGGTGTTTACTTTAAGCTCGCAAACTTTATTTAAAGAATTGTTACCACCACCCGTGCAAACAATTAGTGATTTCTGCTGAGTTAGTTACATGAGACAATATAGGTATGTACTGTCTTTAAATTATCTGAGTAGACAATAAGAAAGATGTGTTTCGTTAAATTAAATATATCATTTTCTATGAGAAAGGTGATATCAATTATACATAACTTGTGAAGCATAAAATATCTCGACATCAAAGCAAGCACCTAAGTAATGCTTTTTTTCGCACAATTTTTTTTCGAACGTGAAACAATCATATATCTTATGCAGGAAAATTTGCACAATTTTATATTCGTACGTAAAATATATTTCTATTTCAAGATTTATTTTTTAAAACCCCTTAAAAAATGTGACATAGCTTATTTGGAAACACAAATTCGAATTTCTTTAAGCAACATTGGAATTTAATCGTTTATTTAGACAGTTTAACTTTGATCAGTTCAGCCGAGATAATTATCTTCACCGAGAAAGGTCTTAGTCTAGAAAATGCTGACTGTGGTATTTCACGCAGCTTTATGAGTGTTCGTTAAATTAATTAATTTAGGTAAGTAAATCTTGTTTAGTAAATCTGCCTTCATTAATTCTGATAATCTAAGAAATTGTTTTTGATCGTGTTTTAAACACAGCCACTGAAGTTTAGAATTAACCAAAAAACGAGAAATCGACTCGAAGGCCGGACGAACAGCAAGAAATATTTTGTTTAGGAAGGGGGTTTTATTCAAACTGGGCATAACAAATATGCCTATAAAAAATGACTTCATATCATGTAATACTTTACTTTACTTTACTTTACTGCGGCTGACTCCTTTTGGAGGATAAGCCGGCTCCACATTTCATGGAGTTTCTTGGGAATTTGGTACAAGTGGTGTCCCCTCACCACTCGGCTTTTTGATCGAGGACGCACCTCTAGCCTTTGCACATCCAAGCGCAGTCTGCAAGGCAGCAGTAAGTTGCATGGTTGCCGGTGGCTGTTGAGAGCTCATTCGCCATTCGGAAGTACGGGGTACTGTCCAGGAGTCCATGTAATCCTGTGGCTGTTGAACCCTTTTGTGGCGGGGAACATACGCCGAGTCATGGTGCCGTCGTCGGGCTCATGTGGTATTTTATATATCAAGTAATGCTTTTTATATATAAATATATATATATATATATATAGTATATATATATATATATGTATATATATGATTGGTAATAAACAAATTGTTGCCAAAAATATCCTGGAAATTTTCAAATGATTTAAATAAATGCTAAACATGCATCTAAACTACTTACATAATTCCAATATGAAGCTTATTTATAATAATACTTTGACAAATTTAACGAAGTCTTATTTAAACTTAACCGAATTGTTTATTTAGTATGTATTATTTGTTGTTACCCAGATATATAAACTGTTCAAATTCTTTCTACTGTAGTTTTATTAAAATTGAGAAATCTATCGTGTTATGCAGGTAAAAAATTGTATAAGGCATGTATACAAATCACAGTCTAAAAGTCCATTTTTCTTGTCGCTAGCATTCTACTGGATTGCTATATTTCTTAGCTGATAGTGTCAATTGCGCAAAGCAAGAAGGATTCAGTGTGATTGAATTTAAACATTCTGCGACAACACACAGGAAGCAAGAAGCACACAAGCTCACTCCAAATATTTCACCAATTTAATATCAAATAATATGTTAATTAAGCGAATTATAAGGGATGTTGCGGAGACGAGTTTTCGCTGTGCGTTACTACTATTCGATCTTTGATTGATTTTCACTTGGAAATCCATTTGAATTGGAGTGTGATTTTTATAAGTAATACCATGAGGTGAGGCAGAAACGTTTCCATTTATGCCAGCTACGCATAGCATAATATACACTTGAATTGACTTCTTTTCTAATCGACCACTCCGGCTTACATTACGAGGTTAGCAGCTGTTGCACATGTACCGATAAACAACTTATGGCTGTTGGATTGAATGGAATTGATCCTTTCCATTTATATTCATCAGGCTTTTGTTCTTTAAAAAATTTTACTTTTAGAGTAGACTTCCGAAATGCCAATTTAATAATTCTTCGTTTTAATATTTCAGATGGCGGTGTCCCTTTAAGAGGTATAACAAAGTAAATCCTGTCTAGTTGGTAAAAACTAAATCATCTTTTGGTAGTCGTTTAAACTCTATTTTGTTTACGACAATCTCTAACTATACAAATTTTAAAGCTGCTCAGTGCTGTATAACTCGCATGTATTTTGTTTCATTATGCCATGAGTGTTCGCTATATTCGCGATGTTAAGACCTCTGGAACTAGGAGTCAAAACTTCAACACATCAAAAATGAGCTTCGATTCAAGAAACATCAAATTAACATCCAAGGAAGCTTCTCTACTAAAAACGCTTTAACATTCAATTATCAGTCAATAAACTGGTGAATTGCTTTTATGCAAAAATAAAAGTGTGTGTGTTTGTAAGTGCCTCAGCATGTGCTTCCCACTTTATGTTTTTTGTTGTGTAATACACTTATTTCAGAAATTTACTCATTGTTCATTTTCAAAATTGAGTACATAAAATATCAGATGCCCATATTGAATTGAGACTATAGAAGAAAAAAAAGTGGCCATTTAACGGAATACCGTTCGCCTACTTTATAACAAATTTGTGCTTCTATACACGATTTAATTCTCGACTCAAATTGTAAATACAAGAAATAGCTGAAATACAATTTATGTAATTTTTCTGGATATATATATATATATATATATGTTTTTTTATTTGTGTAATATTATTGTTCCAACACACATTTATTCTTAATAGATAATCTTTTCTCTACTACATGGCTAAGTACAATAAATGGATTAAACATTTTAATTAAAAATGGCGCTTTAACAATTATACGCCATTAAAGAGTGGCGTCTAAGCAGCTTTACTTGAATTCTGTCTTGATTTTTAGATTTTCAATAACTATGTTGTCCTAAATTCGAAACTTTCATTTCAGATTTTTTTGCCGTTTTTTAGTAGGAGTCTTTTATAAATGGATTTGGATTTAAGTCAGTTTACTGGTAACACCATTATGAATAGAGTGCAAATTTGCTTACAAGAATGATATAACTATTTGTATTTTCTGTTGCCAACGTAGCCTGCGCTTTGGCAGTCTAAAAGCGGCAATATATATCTCAATTTTTGTTCCGAAATTAGCAATGTAACCCTGCAATTATACAATAGAATTATCTTTTAATATCTTTATTATTTATTTTTTTATATATATATATATATATATATATATAATATTATATTTCGACTTATAACAAAATCAAATAATGAAGTTTTTGTACAATATATTTAAGAAGAATATGAACGACACAAACTTATCTCACTAAACCTGACTCACTATTTTGAGATGTTGGTTACAGAATAACAATGATCAGTTCAGACTGATTGCCTTTTTATTCATTTAAATTTTCAGACATGGGACAAGCACAAACTTCATATGGTTTAACGATTTTACACTGTATAAATTTAACCCATAGTCAGGAATATATAAAAAAACATTATCGTATATGTCAACATTTCTCTTAAAACCAATAGCTGATTAATTAGATAAATTAATTTATTGTTCCACAGGCGACTTTATATGAACATCTGTCTAAACTTTATTTTCTGTAGACGCTGCAATTGAATTTGTTCGTTCGCTTGACTAAAAGATAAATATCTTATTGCGCTTCACATATAACGTATCCAAATTAGTCAGCACACGGCAGAAATTAGGCTGTACGCGTGTTTTAGCTTACTGTATAATTGATAATTTTTATTCAAGGTATGATATATTGCTATCAACTGTCATGAAGAAATCATTTTAACTACCTACTCAGTATTAAACGGTTAAACTGTCAAAATAGTGTTCGCAATTTTCCTATAAGATTGAGTATGCGCATTGTCATTTCATTACCAACGTAAGATGAAATATGGATACACCTAATTTTCGGCAATAAGGGCTAATATCATTACCATAAATATTTTATATGTATATAATGCAGAATATTACTACATTTGCATTGTAAAATAGCAAGTTCAAATCATCGAGCAGACCGCTTTTGTATTTATTAAGAATTTTATACATTGCCGTGCCCAATGTTCGAATATCAAGCCCCTTGTACTTAAACTCACTCACAGCGCCACGTAATATGCGTAATACGTGTAATCTTCAGTTGTATACCTACTTAGGTTCTTTAGTCAGGCCTTTGATTAGGTGGAGCCTATGAGACATTGGTTTCGTCTTAAAGGTGCAGCATTTACCACGCTACTTTTGCAAATGATGGTATTATCAAGAATAATGACAGAACTTTATACATTTATACTTTGTCAGCGGAAGTTGAACCTTACATTAGACAAAAAATTCGATTTACCAAAAATAATTGGTTTATCTTTACTGGACACAAATTAAGTATTTATCAGATTTCCCTCAAAAATGGCTCGAACCTGAGGGCTGTCGTCTGCGAATCGTGCACTCATTCATCACGCCAATTAATCAGCACAAATCATTGAATTTTACGTTTTTCACTCACTTCAACTTTAGAAGAATCTTGTTTTAACTGGATACAACTTTGCTATCGAGAACATGTTTCTTGGATGGTTGTTGCGCAGCGCGAGCTTCATGTGTTGAACCTCCGCGATTTGCGTTTGCGGGTTGACGCTTTGCACTAACAGTTACGCAAACATCAGATTGATCTCCATTTTAAAATACGCATCGTTTTTTTATTCTTATTGGCTGGGTGCGGATTCGTCCCTTTCTTCCGAAGACCTCAACATCATTCTTACTAATCATTGGAAAAGAGGAACGATCTAATCTTCGTTGACTGGCCACTTTTCGGAACGGCATTTCCCTTTCCTTACTCAGGACTCTTATCACACACACGCAGTCAAAATGCTCACAACAAAAGGTCAAATTTGCTTAACTATGTTGTTGTGAGCATTTGGACAGTGCATGGTTTCTATGAAAGATGTTGAAGCTATCGGTATAAAGGAACGAATCCGCACCCAGCCAATAAGATGGCAAACTCGATGCGTACATGTAAATAGGGATCAATCGGATCTTTGCGAAATTGCTACCGATGTTAAGTGAGATTTAGTCAATAAATGTCTGTAACAGTATAACAAACACCATGCAATCTAATATGGCTTCTATGATCGGATAATGGTCAAGTTTAGTGTATATATATTTTGCCAGTATAACTAAACCATTGATAATATTATTTAATTAATTTCATAAATAAGAAAAATTCCTTATTTTTTGGCACCCATTCGGCATTAATCGATATTGCTGAGAGAGGGGCTTGACCCAAAACCCTTATGCCTCAGAATCTTGCATCTTATCCATTACGCCAACTACGCTACGCAATTTTGCAATTTTTTCATTGATTTACCAAATTGAGCTTTTTGGTCAAATATTTATTAACTTCGAATTTACAAGATATGGATTTCGATGTTAATTGAGCCATGATAATCAAAGTTCTATTGAAAAAATTAAATTTGATATAAATCTAACTACTTCATGTAATGCGCATATTGCTTGACTTTAAATCAAATTTACCAAATTTTGCCTTTTGGTCGCAACAAGTTTTGTTACCACTAGATAATAAGCACCTAATCTGCCGTGGAGACGATTTGTAATTTCTAATTTAAGCAAAATTCATCCTTTAAAACCAAAGTATAAACAAATATGTAATCAAAGCCTGATATTGTAATCAGCCAACAAACTCACTAGATTTTTTGCAAGAAAATTTAAAGAACATTTTAATGTTGTTTTGACATTCCTTAAACTGTCACACCGAGTTTTTTGTTTTGTCTGATGCCAAGGCCTCGTTTAGTTCATAGTCTACTATTATTCCACCAGGTCTGCATTGATCTTTAAGTTTTTTTTAAATGTCAATAGCAAACTAAAGCTATAGTAGTTGTTTTTTTTAAATATAATTTGTGCACTTTACTTAAATATACTTTTTTTAAAAATAGTTTACCAAAATTATTCTTCGCAGGAAAAAATGATCAATTGCCGACTATAAATATTTTAATATTACTCTTGTAAATTAATATTTAGAAATTTTGGCATTGAAAAATAATTATTTCATACTTTAAACCAATTAAATCGATTCCCTTTGCATTTATTAATTGTAATTAAGTGAAGTAAATTTGTTTTTCAAAAACTATTTTCGTGCAGCTCTTTAGCTTGCCTTTGCATTTTTGCGTGCCACTGGAAAATCTTCTAAAAATCATCCAATATCAAAACCGAATAAGAATAATAGATATCTTCATCCACAAATTTTCACCACAAATGAATGATTATTCAAGATATTTTGTCTCATAGCCTGCATATGACGTAGAATATTTAAAAAAAAAACAATAACACGCAACTTCCTCTGTCTCGTTTGTACATATATTATCCATTATTTCTAAAAAAAATTTTTCAATTAAAATTATACTTCAAGTAAACTTTACCGATAATTTTCCAAAACGCATTAAATTGTTTATTTTTCACGTTTAAATGCTCGGAGTCCGTACTTTGTCTGAACCCACTTGAAAATCAGAGAATAAATAAATAGTTTAATTAGTTTAAGTTTATTTTTTTAATTAATCTGTGCGTCAGTGAATAATGTTCGATTTTTACCTAGTAAGCTGTTCAACTGTTTTTGAACTTGACATATTTTGTTTATAATGAAATGAAATTCTAAAATTTTCATCCGCCATTGCATATCATATCCAAATGGTCAAAGCTGTAAAATTGTTATCCTTGGTCTTTTGATACTAAAAACATTCCACTTAGGAATAAAAATTCGGCTGATGTTCTGTGGACAATGACTATTGAACCACCACATTTTGCTTCATTATCATGTACCTCATTCTATCTCCTGGTCTGACTTCCTTATCATAGGTCCAATCCAGTCTACCGTACGTAGTTAATCCAATCTGGCTAGAAGAACAACCGCAGATTCGAAAAAAATGTCACTACAATACAACATTTCTGTTAAAAACACATTAAATCCGCTCAAAGAAAAATGGATTATTAGTTCTTGTAGAAATTATATTGAAAAAATCGCTAATCAGCTGCACGACTTCAATTCGTCAAAAACTCAGTTATACAATGCAGATTCCTGGAATTCATATTCAGATGTAACAAAGCGATTGAATTCAACTTGTTCTAAAAGGTTCGGTGTATTTCTGGTTATTTTTAACTGTGTAAAGGCCGTTATGCATTGATCTTAACAGTATTAAACGATTTCGCCTCAATTGACTCAATCATCCAAGGTCCGCCTTCTTCTTATGGTCTGACTTCAATATTGCAGGCCCATTCCCTTCTAGATGAGGTAAAATTAACCCAATTCAACTATATATTCATCATCATCATCATTTCCAGCCACACAAAAGCCAAATGACTAATGTTTCACTGCCATATAATCATAAGGAGTGAAAAAATGTATATAAGTGAATTTAGACAAATTATTAGTGAGATTTACGAGAGAGAGAGAGGGGAGGTAAAGAGAGAAGGAATACCTTGCTACTATGAGTAAATTTATCAGGATAACTCACAGAAATGAGGCAAACTAAACCTCTCCACAACACCATTATGGCCAAGTTAGCATTCGGGCAAGGCGACATCAGCAATACAGCTTCCTTGCGGATTTCACTGTATCACGTCATAAACAAACCAAACCTCGCAGCTAACTTTGCCCTACTAAGAAAAGAAAGTTACAAAGATGATTCTACTAGACATCTGCAACAAGATCGCCACTGAGCTCGATTCGATGCCATATCGCTAAGGGCTTCTAACCAAGAACTGTGATGCGCACGAGGACCCCATCCCGGCAGACGAGTGGGTCCTATACTACCCAATTTGAATGTAAGTGACTTCAATTGTTTCTGCCATGTCAAAATCTGCCCACCTTGTTTCTTACGCCAATAAGTTGCTGGATGAGAGAACAGGCAATCGAAATGGGGGCATACGCAAAACGTGACCGAGCCAACGAAGTTGATGGAGCCTTATTTGTTATTCAAACGACGAGCACTTATATATTGCTTCCGTACAAATGTTTGAGACAACAAATAATGGCTTGATTGATAGGATTTAGACACTACAATATGCGTTTTATTTCACAATATCTTCAAATCAACTCAAAGAATAACGGTTATTTGTATCGGGATAAAACTATTTCCAGAAAGGTAACTGGCTGCTTAACAGCAATTTGTCAACGAAGCGCCTTTGCAACACCGCCACCTGCAATCCATGTTCATCGGTTACGAAAAAATTACTGGATTCACCTTGCTCGAATGTGCTGAGCGCACTCATCATTGTTTTTACTGTTTAATGGCCCTCACGCATTGGCCTAAACAGCATTGAACGATGTCGTCTCGACTTCCTTCACCCACAAAAATTCCCGGATGAGTCCCCCGTCCTAATAATCAACGCCCGTTGAACCACAAGTCGCGCTATCATGCAGTAGCCGATTTGCTGTCATACTGTAGCTCCATTCCAGTCTGTTGTTTGTAGTTTATCCAATACGCCTTGAAGACTGCGCCAGTTTACAAGAAGAAGTGCAACCATTTAAATAACGGCTTTAATAAAGGAATTTAGATAATAATACATAAAATTTCTTTTAAAACACAAACTCATTTCATAATGGTACATTTAATAGTTCCGCAAATGAACTATTAGAAAAAAGTTAATCAGCTGCCTGCCATAAATTCGACAAAGACGCGCCTAGGACACACAGACTTCTGTAATTCACGTTCACCGACCAAAAATAAATTATTGGATTCACCTAGTTCGAAAGTTTCGAGCGCATTCTCGATTTTCCTCACTGTGTAATGGCATCGCACGCGTTGGCCACATCAGCCTTACGTAATGTCATCGTGATTATTGTCAGCAACGCACAATAATAGAATCATGGCCGAGATCATTACCTGATAAAGCACGCATACTGCATCATCAGAGAAAGCGGAAAATTTGCCAGGTGTATCGATGAATTGAGTATGGCTTATCTTATAGATAGAAATTTTTTTCAAATTTTTAAATTATATAAGAAATACTTTGTTTGAATGCAAATTGGTTAAAATAAATTTAGATCAAAGAGGCCCTTTGGTCACTACCATAGGAGAGACTCCTAGACGCCAGTCTCAGATAGCACAGTTATACACTATGATCATCTGAATTGGAATAACTAAATAACACTTCAATTTATCATAAACTAAATTTGTTAAGTCCTTCTGTTAATTGTTCTGCATCCTCGCACTTATTTGTGTTATCCATTATGTTAAGGTAAAATTTATTACAATATATTTATTACAGCAAAGTATGTACATTCACCGTCTCACTGATTGCCACTTAGACTTTTTAAATGGAGAAAACCTTGAAAACAGAATATCCACGATTATTACCTGAAGCGAATTTGAGATTCTTCCCGTAATATCAATAAGAATAATAATTTGTAGAAAACTGCAATAATTCAAGTAAACAACCAGTAATTGCGCGATTGATGGTAGTTTTGCTTTGTTGTTCGACCACTGGTAAAAAAACATTGGATTGGTGTTTACCCTAAACTCGCAAACTTGATTTAAAGATTTGTTACGACCACCCGCGCAATCAATGAATGCTTACTTTTATGACCTATATATTTGTGACAAAAACTGATAATATTTGATGCTTGTGTCTGCATAAAAATTGTGTGGCCGACATTTCCATTCAAGTACAACGTACGTGAGACTACTAGAATTGAGAGCCACATATTCAATTTTGTTTTCCATATGCGTGCATTGCAATTTGATCCTCGCTAGTCAGTTTGTCG
Organism: Eudiplozoon nipponicum; assembly: GCA_029291075.1. Lineage (NCBI taxonomy): Eukaryota > Metazoa > Platyhelminthes > Monogenea > Mazocraeidea > Diplozoidae > Eudiplozoon > Eudiplozoon nipponicum. The sequence goes on from JAQBSW010003177.1 coordinate 84,128, forward strand.
TCGTAATCTGATAATGATCATGGAAGTTTGAAACGTGTCAGTACGTGTGACTGACGATAGTCTTTCTCTGTTTTTTCAAAACTAGTTAAATACAATGGGATTCGTGTTTATTCCAAGCTCGCAAACTTCATTTTTTTAAATGCAGTAATTCTTTATAAAAATATCGTTTTGCTAAATGTCTTTCAAGAAACTAATAATGTCAACCCAGAAACATGCAGAAAAACTCGCATACATAAATATTGACTAAATTAAAATTAAAAATATACTGATTATATATTTTAATGATAATTAATTTGTGGCATTAGTGATAAAGCTTGTGAAAATGTTAATTTTCAATTTTCCTAAATTGGCATTTAAATATTTTTTGTTGACAGACGATTTGAAACATGTGAAAGGCAAAATTGAGAACTAATAATATGTTTGTTAAGAATTTTTGAATGTGATGACCGTTTATTCTCATCTATATCCCTTAATTTAATTACAATGGTTTAAAAAAACTTTTCTCCTAAAATAATTTTTATCGATGTCAATTGATTCGAATCAATAATTTTAAAATTTCAATCATTATTCTCCATTATTTTAATGATAAATTTAATTCTGTTAGTTATTATTCGAGATTAAAGTCTCTGTTATTTTAAATATCATTTAAATCATCTTGTGCACACGCAGAATAAGAGGGTTTACGTGACAATAATAGAAATAACGTACTAGCCTAGTTTCCAGACCAAGTTGTTTTCCTATTTCGCTATCTACGGCTATGACTAAAATACAATTGGTGAATTAATTTACCTACATCTAGAAAATATTCTCCCTTTGTTCAGGCACGGCACAAATGTATAAACATTTGATTGAAAATTTCGTACTGACGAAGAT
>JAQBSW010003178.1:0-87948 GCA_029291075.1 Eudiplozoon nipponicum
CCTGTAGATTACATAATCGCTGTGGAATCGGGTCGTGAGTTTGCGTACAGATATTCATTTAGGTGAGTCAAAACTTACTGCGAGGTATTGGAGTACGAAAAGATCATCGATGAGCCCTCCTTCAAACACATTTACTTTTTCTGTTCCCTGGAATGGCTATTATGCCATATCTTATGTAGTCCGTGAATGTATGCGCGTTTGTGTGCATAAAGGTTACTATTGTTCACTATAAATGCATCACTTAGAGAGAAGCATCAATGTAACCAGCGCAATTGGGGCGTGACGTACATAACACAATAAATGTAAATTGCGCAATTTTACCTCAGCTGTATACTAATGTAAGCATTCAATGTTATTTCTAGAATGATACTAGACTTGCATAGATATAACTAAAAAATTGTACTCTAAAGAGCTATATTTGAGTATAGACAGCGGTTTGTTGGATCACATCATTAATGCCACGTTGGGATTAGCAAATGGTAGCCGTAAACTTTACGCTCTAGCTGGTAGAAAGTGCAGCTACAGTGTTGACTTTTCAATTCAAGTGTAGATAATTCGTTATTAGCATTTCACAATAGCAGTAGATTACAGTTACAAAGCATATCACACCATATATAGCATATTACAGGTCATTTTAGACATGCATCGGTGATTACACTTTATGACAACAGTGATTAATCAGTTTTCAGGATTTTTATATGAGCTATTGATTCATTAGTCTTATCAAAGTTCAGTTATCCCTGGTTTGATTATCGCAAGTAATGCCATACTCTAGCGAAAAGGCAAAAATTAGCATAAAATGTATATTTCGTAGACTCTGATTTGTGTTAAATTTCGTTAATTTTATATGCGCACCAATCCTGTACTGTTGTCAATTATACTTTAATCTAAATCTGTCGTCATCTTCAAATAGTGACGCGATGCGTCCTGCATGACTAATCATTGATACAAAGAGGACAATCGATTTCCGCTTATCACGTCGAAATTTGTTTATACCCAGATTCTTCGTTAGGCTGAGTGATTGCTCGTGCAAAATTGAGACGGAAAATTTACTAACTACCGTCTTACGGCTAGACTACTTGTATCAGTATACATAGTTATATCGTCAATTTTCATTCAGTTTAATTTTATCGTTTATTCGTATTACAATTTCTCCTTGATATGTTGCTTGTTGTCTTTCTCCTTTATGTACGTACTATTTAAAATCGTGCATATATTTGTGATCTTGTGTAGACCGGTATAGTAATCTGCTATTTTTCTGCATAGAATGTTGACATTGCCCAATTAAGCCGAAGTAGTAAAAAGTGGACGCTTCTGCTAGACTAACAATATCTTGTCGGACCACTTCGTGAATGGATTCCTGGACTTCCAGAGGGGTTTAAATGTCAATTTTTGCTACGAAGGTATTTAGCAATTGCTTTTTATTTCGTCAATATTTAGCTCTGATTACTATTCATAATTAATGCGCAATGCTATTCGAATAGAAGTAATTTTGGTGGCAGACACTGATTCTCCACTTCATTAAATAGGTCACCTTGCTGCGGTAAAGTAAACTTTTCATGGATCAGGGTGCTTATGTTTTCTGAACAAATGCAGTTATTGAAGTAGGTACTAGTTATTTGAATATGTGTCATTTTCTTTTCGGCTAAAATTAAAGCACAGTCTTACTGACATTGGAAACTACGAAAACGCTTATTCACTTAGGTCAACAGTTGTTCATTTTAACTCTGAGACTGGAGGCTTCATAATGTTTTGCTAACAGGATCCTTGATTTGTCTGGTAAACTATACATACTCTATGTAATTTTGGAGCAGATGATTCAGACAAAAAGAATTATTTATCGTACGGATTACGTAGGCTTATTCTTGAAGACCAGGCGCATATTCGTCAAGGGTTTTAAAGCGGAATATTTCTGGTTGCTTCAACAGTTTTTGTTTGTTTCATTTTAGCGTGCTCAATAAAGCATATAATATTGGCAGAGTTGACTGTCAACAACGTAATTGCATATATATGATTTTAAAATAATAAAATAGCGAATTTGTGCATATTGTTTTTCTCTCTTATTTCTGTTGCAAAGTTACGTGTGTAGATGTCCTAGCTTGTAGAATTTCTTAGTTGTCAAACCTATGGAATTATGCTACTTTCTGTTTGTGGAATTTAAACATGCTCTTCCATCATCCAGTCACCTCCTATCTTTCATTTCACGTTGCTTCAAGATTCATGGACAATTATTAATTGTTTCATGCCGAATAGTGCTATTTAACGAGATTATATTTTATTTTTGGGGTTATAGATGTTGTCACCAGCGCATCGCTTTCAGATTCTAATGAAAAATTAAACCTGGTGCTTAGATTATTTATAAGGTTAATCGACGCATATTTACTTTGCCTTCATGGTTTTGTTTTTCTACGGCAACTGATAGAAGCCGGGAGTATATATTTCGGGTAATAATATCACGCTACATATAGCCTATACTTGGATGATTCCGAATATGGCCCTGGATATGTTCTCAGTTTTTGCAAATTGAATTTTGGATTTCTTGGCAGTTGTTCGTAGCTATGTAGCCGTTTTGAAGCACCTGTGTCTATATTATTGCCGGTTTCGCCGACAAAATTATGCATGGTTGACCTGGTTCTGACAGAGCTCGATAATTCTTTAGCCGACTTTCCTTACAATCTAATATCCGTAAAGGAGTTCAAATTCCATGAATGTTTCTCTTCAGCTTCATTTCTATTTCTTCCCAAGTGACCATTTTACAAGGTTAAATTATGAGTGCATCAAGCTTTATAAGGATTTAAAGTGTCCATCTATAGATACCTTTCTATAAAACACTTGAGGACGCTGATTAGTTAGTTTTCTCATTCTGGAAAGTTAATTCAAATTAGCTGCTTTTAAAATTCTCTGTATCTTGCACCTCATGCCTCAATAATTTAATTTAACATTAATTAATTAATCAATTAATTGTTTTCAACACTTTCTAAAAATGCAGTAAGAACTAAATCTGATCGCAATGTTAGCTCTATAATTTCTCTTTATCTTTGATTTATTATTTACTTGTTTAGTTATTCAATGGAAGTATTACAAACTTCCTTCTAGCACGCATTAAACCAGACAGTCAGTGTTTTCGAGCTGCACCACTACGGGCGGTGGATCTTTCATTGCGAAGCACCTGATATTTCTGTATGCCGAAGCACTCTGACGGCTTCAAAATTACGACCAATCAAATTCAAGTTAAATATTTGATCAATCAGATACTGCCGCTCATTTAACTTTTAATATTTGGTCTGTATTAAATAATGGGCTTAGCACGGTTCTCGTTATACTAGCGCAATATCTACAATTGTCACTCATTTACCTTGTATGGCAATGTGAAATACTCGGACTTGCATTTCTGCGATTTTAAGTTATATTTTCGCCGCGTCAAATTAAGAGCCTATTTTATGGTAGACATTTCTTAAAAAACAATATTACGATGACTTAAATGCAGTTTTGATTACCAGTCGCAGCGGCTCATTCATGTCATTGATCTTCGCCACCCCTGTTACTAATCTGTTTATGAAACTTAAAAAACACCTTCGTTGTAGCCAAACTCTATATAACATTCTTTCTACGCAAAGACTTACATTTATATTATAAGTAAACAGTTTCTCGTTGCTGGACTATCTAACAAGTAATTCAAAGTGTCCATAAAAAAGTCTCTTTTTCCCATTTAGATAGGTTTGGGAGGAATTATGCCCCATATTACAAGAGCCGATAACATAACTAACAGACACTGCATTTCGATAAAGTTTAATCTTTGGCAAGCACCTGTCTGTGTCCCGACGATCAAGCCTAAGCACTTGTTCATAATCTTCAAATTCTCAGTCTGGTCGAAATGCGGCAACTGTTCCGCATTCCAGCCAAGTAGCGAATATTGATTATCACTGGCGTAATTCCGCTAATTACTAGGAAGTAGCGTCAAATCGTAATTATATTTTTATACGTTAATACACAGACCCGCCGTATTAGTAGGAATCATTCTTTCATGGGAATGTGAACGGCTCTACTTTTTAAGGTGTACCTTGTCAGACGCTTCGGAAATCCACTCAGTCTGTCATATATTTCAGCCTGTGCGGTTTGCGAAATGTATGTCGAAACTCCATTTTGGTGAATTAGGAAAGAGTAATAATTTCATGAGAGACGTCCTTTTTATGGAACGTTTTCAAGCGCCTGAAATAGTGGTTCACGAGGACTTTTACGAGCTTATTGCTGCAATTTTTTAGATTAATTCGTACCACGTTATAAGAGATGTGCAGCTGCGTTGCCCATCCATACAGATGAACAATAGCATTTCAGCCATCCTCGCGATATTAACTTTCTGTGTTTTGCATCAGTGTTGGTCAAGGCTATTATCTTCCGAAGAATTCATGAAGAACAAGAGAAACTTACTGGGTCAACTCAGGCATAATTTAATCCTGGAATTAGATTTGCTAATCAAACTCAAGCACTCCGTTGCAATCTCGAGATTGCAGTGGCCAACGATAGTTGCATTTCTAGTCTAATGACCGTCTCCTATTGAATAGCTTTCAATTTGTCATTGCAAAGTTTGACTAATGGTGAGGTTCCGATCAAAATTATTAATCTACTTGAAGCCTGATATGCTAACATAACAGCTTGTGCCCGCATTAGTAGCTCTCTTTATTAACCTGTTGCGAATAGCTCTGTTGTTCGACAAGGACGTGTTTTACTTCTGATTTGTTCAACATTCTTGACGCAGAATTTAATCTTGTTTCTACTACGCTGTCTGGAGACGAGATTAGCAAAGGTGGCTCACTCCCTGGCGATGCTGCTTTGTTATGTCTAATTTTTATATGAAGCCTAAAATTGTGCGTTCTTCAATGAATTAATCTAACTGGTGTTCCTGGTGAAACCTGATTTGTCGGCTTCTGTCGTGATTTTGGGACGTTTTAGCTACTCTGCAGCTGACTTTGTAAATTTAATTAAACCATTCTTGAATCGCTCATGAATTTCCATCAATACGATGCCAAAAGACTTCCAATCAAGGATATTATCGGTTCATTTGCCACAGGAACATAACTTACATTGTCTGAACGTATAGAACAGACTCATTCACTTGGTTTCCTTTTGGCAATTGTTAGTCCAGCTGCAAAAGACGTCAATTAGGAGCGAAGTTGGCGAACTGACCAGCTCTATCCGACAACTTATTTAGGTACCGTCTCAATCGCACCTGGTTTAGGAATGTAATTTACGTTGGTTTTGTCATGACATAAGGTGTCTCTTTGTATATTATGCTAGATAAGCTACCGATGCATCTGTGGTGTATTGGTGGATTCATAGAAAAGGTAGACTGACTAACGCTAAACAAGATATCGGTTACTGAATCACTCCCACCACACTATCACTTACCAATAAAAACTTGAATGAGGACAAATTTGCGGGACTCAATCTAAAGACAGTTTCTAGCGATAGAGAACTAGTTAATTCCGTCTAATTGGCATAGTCTCTTTTTGATTCCTTCGTGCAATAGACTTCGCAATTCCTTTATATTTATGTGTAGGTATGTAGTTGGCGGATATTAAATAAAAGGCAATCCCCTTTTTAACTGGTCGCACAACACAGAAAAGTACACATTTTGCACTGTTATTGTTATTTTGAAGTGTTTTCATCTTACTTTATAAACTAGACCGTCAGTCAGTCTGATAGGGGAAGGAATTGATTTAATAATTTTATCTTCTATGGTTAGTATCTTGGCTCTTCTCTCACTCACTTGTTAATGTTCCTGTTTGTGACAGTATTTTGTATACTTAATTTAATTAATTTTCCTATTTTTACTTTAATTCTCTCGTGTTTCTATTCCAAAGTTGCATTTGCCTTATCCTTGGTGAGACTGCTTATGCTTAGTCTTGTTTATCAGCGAAAGAGTGTACGCTGCATTTGCATGATGACCATAACCTCGCTTATTGCACTACCTCGGATATGTCATTCTCTCTCTCTCTCTCACAATATTAATTAATAAAATCGTAAAGTTGATCTGAATTCAGATAAAATGTTCTGAAGTCTTATCTTTATTTCACAAGCCTTATTCAAACTTATATTTGTTATAGATGCTTCAGTCGTATTGCGTCCAACCTGTTTTATGTACATATTGTACTTCTATAAATACCTGAATTTAATCATAATAACCATGGAAACTTGTATGTGCTGTACGATCTCGTTATAAGCTAAATCGCGAACACTTTGCTGGACACTGCTCGTTTAAAAGGCTCGTCAAATGTTGAATGTAAATTTCTTACCGTCTATTCCATGGTGTTTTGAGATCGATGAAAAACGTGCTTATTGTAACACTAAAAAATTTATTTTGCATTTAATGAAATCCTTTCCTTTCTTTGTCTCGTTTTAGTAATATCCACTAATACGATGTTAGTATATTGCATATTTTAAAATTTTGCTAATCAGTTTTGGTGTAGATCTTAACTCGCTTTCCTTCATCAAAATTAAGCGATGCTGTTTTGCACTAGCGGTTACAGACACATTTTTGCATTACCATTAAGTCTAAGCATATCTTGACTTTCTCGTTCCGCAATGCCAGTTTTTCGATGCTACAAAACAATATACTCACATCGATTTGATCTCTCAATTTAATACCACATCCACAGGTAGCGTGGTGTTTGTTCTATTTTGACAGATGGTGATTGGTTAGTTGGAACTTTATGTCTAAATGTATGCAAAATAGGCTCCATCTGAAGGAATCGACTAACCGAGTAACATTAGTTAGTATATGAATGAAAATTGTGTGTACTATACGACAGTTTGACCCAGTGGTAACAAAAACACATTCAGAAGCAGACATACTCAGTTGCAAACCCAGTTCGCATCAAATTCTGGACAGAACATGACGAATTCCCATTAATGACATAACCGGTCTACTGAATTAATTGCCTTTTCTGCATAATACTATGCGTAGTTTATACTGACAAATATATGTACATAATGGGGCAGGTAGGTTATATCAAGATCGCAACCGTGATTTTAATAATTGTTATCCCCGCATTTGCAACAAATTTTCATTGAACTATAACTTTGCTTTTTCGTTATGCAGTGCTATTTTGTCGCTGTTGGAGATTAATATACTCTCCTTGAATTGACTTCTGTTAAATTATGTATTTTCTATTCAGCTTTATTCCTTTATTCGTGACAAGTTTTCTCTCTTCAGTTTCATATTATTGTTACTTTCTTATGACGTTAAGGATAGTTAGTATTCTGATTTACGTGTTTCTTTCGTACGAGTAAATTTCTCTACAAGTTGCTAAATTATTACCATGTTACCAGCGCTTCCCCATTTCATGCGTCAACTCAACGACGAATTAACGTCACTTCTAATTCGATGCAATGCGTTGTCGATAGGTCCAACTGTGTGTTGGCACACATTTACACTTTAGTCGAATGTGCTTTGTTGTCACTGCCCAATTGAGTTGAGTCTCTAATGTTGAGTTTGTCGATATTCACTATAACGATGTCATCCATTTGTCTTAACGGTAGACATTTATGCTATTATAGAATATTCAGATCCCATATTAAGAATTATAACATTTTAAAATTATTTAATAGCAAATAAACATATTCCTTTTGTATGCGATCTTTAATAAAATTAACAGTGCCATCTACATGTGCAAAAAGAAAACGAAATTTTATCAGATACAAGAACTGTTTATTTCTCATATTCTTCTCAAGTATCTACAACTAAACATCTCTTTATAGATAAATTGAAAGGCCAAACATAATAGAAAAATGTAGACATGGAGCGTGAAATAAGAGAGCACCCAATCAACTGCGTGTATCACCTCCATTTCAAGCTCAATGCCCGAACATGCTTCTTGTGCTTGCATAAATCCAGCTTCAGTCTGTTTATCCATAAATCTTCGTATGTGGTTAACTCACTTCTGTTATTACATTGAGTAATTAGCTTAAATGCTCGGTCTGGAGAGCATTCGTCTGAGATTTCAACGATGCGTTGTGCAATTGCAGACGTGTATTCACCATTTGATTTAAAACATGCGTTTAAGTTGCAATGTTATCTCACTCGATTAGTTAACCGTCTGGTCGATCAGCCTACGTAAGTTGGTCGACAACTTGTACATGCATATAAGTAAATAATATTTGATGTCGACATTAGCGGTCGTGTCTTTTTTATTGTGTATTAACGTAAATAACAATCTTAGTTTAGCTACATTAAATGTGCGTGTTATTGCCGTTAAACTTTCTTTTGTGTTATGCGAGAAATTGCATCCTCCTTAAATGGGATGGTCTGGTCCGAAATACATCTGTTTATGATGACTTTTCCTACTAATAGTTGATTCAATAATTCTTTAGGATAGCCGTTAGGCATTAAATCGTTTTTTTTTGTTTTAGAATATTCGTTGCCTTTTGCATCTGGACTAACCAACCTGTCAATTCTTGAAAACAGCCGCGATCTGTTTGTAATTTTTATTGGAAAGTAAGGAAACTTCTGAAATCCAAATACTGTGCAGATCAGGTTGGCTTATAGAAAAAGATAGAAAACGTGATGAATGACAATGTTAAATCAAGAATATGGTGTCCTTTGATGTTTCGTCTTTATTTGCAAATTTTCCACTTGGCTAAACAATTGACATTATTGATCAAGTGGTAGAAAAAAATATATAACCATCTCTGGTGCGAGGTCACACTCTACTCAAGCTTATCTTATTATGCACAAAAAAACATACGGTTTCCATTTAATGGAAGCATCTATAATCAAACGGATGGTGTGACAATGGGGAGCTCCTATATCAAGTGTTGGCTGAGATTTTCCTATGCCATCTGACGAATACATCATTAAGGAGTGTCTTAAATAAATGTGCTCGATACATACGATAAGTAGATGATATTTTCCTTTTCCTTAAAAACAGGTCATAATTACGAACATTGCTTCAAAGTTTCAAAAAGGCGCATAAGAATATCAGTTTAATGTCAGAGCACGAGAAAGATGATAGTCAGTTTTTTTTATATGTACTAACAAAGAAAGAAACTAGTGGAAAATAAATAAAACAATCTCCAATATACAAACCTAGTCTGCTCAAGATTTGCATTACAGCAGTTTCGTAACTTCTCAATATAAATTCTTAGCAGTTCGCGGCTATTTTTCAAGAATTGTCAGATTAGTCAATCAAAGATTTAAATATTAACGAAAATACTAAAGCTTTAAACGATTTAATGTCGAATTGTTATCCAAGAAAATTAATTGTGTCAATTATTAAAAGGGGAAGTCAACAGAAACAGACGTATTTCGGATCAAAAAGAAGTCAGTTTACCTGAACATCCCATTTTAGGGGGATTCAGTTTCCCGCATAGCACAAAGAAAGTTGAAGTAGCATTAACAAGCGCATTTATTGTAGCTAACCAACGAGTGTTATTTAAAGTATTACTGTTGCCTTTACCAATTATCAAAGAGAAACAGCCGTTGATGTCGATATTAAATATTATTCATCAATATACATGCGCAAAGTTGTCGATAAACTTACGTATGCCGATCAACCAGACGGTTAACTACTCGAGTGAGGGAACATTGTAACTTAAACGCCTATTTTAAACCAAATGGTGAATACACGTCTGCTGTTGCGCAACACATCATCGAAACATCGCTCGTATGTTCTGCATGCGTAACATTTAATATAATTTGTAAATGCAATAGCAGAAATAAGTTAGCCATATACGAACCTCTATGGATAAACAGACTGCAGCTGGATTTGTGCAAATAGAAGAAGCATATTCGTTCTTTGAGTCAGAATATGCACACAATTTATTGGTTGTTCCATTATTTCACTCTCTCTCTGTTTACATTTTTCTAAGTTGTTTGATTTTTCAAATTAAATATAAAAATATATTTATTTTTAGATACTTGAGTAGCATATGAGAAGAAAGCGGTTCTTTTTTTGCATGAATAGGTTACTATGGAAAAAGCATATATTTTATATAGTCTTTAGCAAAAAGCCAATTAAATCGATCTAAACGGCATTCTTTTATGACTTTTGGCCGATATGCTATATATTTCTTTAAGCCATTCTCTGTTTCAATCCGAAGCTCAGCCTAGAATATCCACTGCTGATCGACTCTGTTCTAAAAGTAGCTGTTTAATCTTATTAGCTTTATGTTTAGTCCCGTAAATACTTTTTGTGGCCTAATCATTTGTAAACATTACTCAGGTTTACATCTGCTTTCGGTGTTTATCTGATATGCGTTCATAATTACGATTGCATTGTCATCCAACCAATACTTGCTACCTGCCGATTCATTCGCAAATACTGTTTAATTAGTTTGTGCTTCCTTCTTATAAATAATTCTTTTGTTCTATTTAGCTCTAATTTTTTAGCTATATTAGCTAGACGTTTTTTGCTCAGTCGTTGAACTCTTTCAAGCACATTCACAAAGAACCCATTTTTCACTATCTACACACTTTATATTGGTGTTTTTTGTATTCCACACAGGTTATAAGTATGTTTCATTTGTTTTACTTAAAATTGTTCGTTCTTGTTTATCAGACCTAATGTCTGCAACAAGAACAAGAAATAAAGTTGATGCTGTTTTTTAATAAACCAACAATGATAGAATAACCGTTTCGATACATTAACTGTATTGTCGAACATTTGTAATGAAAGTAGTTTTGCATTTGTTAATATTCGCAAACCTTTCATGGGTATAAAATATGTGCTTCTAAATTTGAAATTTAATCGCTATTCATTAAAAATATCATTCAAACTTAACTGGCCAAACTAGGATTCCCATAAATTAAAAAGTCGTTTTAAAAAGATTTTTCTATTAATTTATTCTAGACATTTTTTCAACGTATTGAAGCTCGTTGCACCTTTTTGTGATTTAATTTAACGACTATTTCAGGTTGCAGTGTGCTAATAAACTTATCCAGTTCTTTTTTGAATTTTGCACATAACTATGCTTTTGTAATGGCTAAGAGATATTTTCGAAATAGTTTTCAATTGACCTGGAAATCAGACTAGTTCTCATTCACTCAAATAAAATTCCATGACATTTATAACTGAAAAAATGTTTTCGTTTAGTTAAGTAATCACGAAATAAATTGACCTATTTACCCCCAATGACCATACTCTTGATCGTTCAACGGCCTTACTCTTAAAATTATACTATTTTTAATGGATAGTACTAAAGTATTATTTCATTATTCGAATTCCTATTAGGTTAATTATCTACCTAACTATTGATCCATCGATTTAGTTATCCATCCATCTATCTCTTTATCCATTTACCTATCTCATTGATATTAGGCAACATTATGGCATTTCGAAGTCCACAATGTCTCTCGAAAAATTTCGATTCTTCTGTGTACATTTCTCAGCCAAAAACTCATCGAACCAAATAAAAAATAATAAAGCTACATAGTTTACTGAAGTCGTTAATCTTAAGTTATGGCAATTTTGAGTCGACGACCTCCGCTTAAAACGACGAATATTTCCAAACGCAGTGCTACTAACATGTTCTAGGGCCACCGATTTAAATCCGCATAAGCAAGATGGACTTGCTTTTTCAATAGTGCATTTCTCTGGCAGTTTTTCTTAAGAAAACATTGTTTCGACATTTATTTCTAAATGATCGAGCTTATTAGCATTTCCGGCACCGATGGAACTGGCGGTTACCTGCTACATTGGCACCAATCCGACGGACATGCCAAACAATTCAATCGCCGGTAGCGATTGAGTCTGTACAATTTGCAGTGATGTATTTGTCGAAATAATATGAATTTCAGTTACTTCGAACTCCTCGTTCATGGGGCTATTCACAGATCCCTATCTGTATTACTACGGTCGTGGGCCTGTTTGATTTGATCCTCGATAGTCAGTTTGCCGTCGTACTCTGATGATGATCATGGAAGGTCGAAACGCGTCAGTGCGTTGCAGCTGGCGGTAGTTTTGTTATGTTGTTCGATGACTGGTTAAATACAATGGGATTGGTGTTTACTTCAAGCACGCAAACTTGATTTAAAGAATTGTTACCACCACCCGCGCAATCAATTATTGTTTAAATTGTTAATAGGATTTTTGCTGTTTGTATCACAAATACGGATGCTTAGCGCGAAGGTGCTCGTTAGCTTTGATCGGCAGACTAATGTAGACAAGACTTACTAAGAATAGCCATCACTTAATTCCACTATAATGAACGACTTAGTGTTCTGTTATAACTTACAAACGGATTAAAATAATTATTATAGAAATGAGACAGTCGAGCATTAATTTTTAATACTGGTGAAATACGTCTACGAGGAGGATGATAGTGATGAGGATGTGGCTACTGATGGTGGGGATTGGGATGATGATGACTTTGATAATAGTGGTAGTGATGATGATGGTGATGGTGATAATGGTAATGATGATGTTGGGGATGACAATGATGATGATGATTCTGCTGCTGATGATGGTAATGAGGATGATAATGATTTCTCTTTTGGTGATGATTTTTTAAATAGCAGTGATATACTCATCTCATTGTAGTTTCTTTTCTGGACAAGGCGATTGTCGCCGGTAAAAATACTATCAATTATAAATCGTCCTTGATTGGTTTTCTCATCGAGTCAACACTGGTGTTCGGTCACAAAGCTTCATTTGCATTGATTGTTTTTGCTGCAGATGTAGATTTCGGATATTGACAAATGCCCACGTTATTTGCTGATGTTATTAAATCGATTTTGTGTAGATTTAATTAAAGATGTCTTTGCCTATGATTCCATCATGGAACTGATAGTATTGCATCATGTTGGTTGGAAATCCTAATAAAGCTTGTAATAATTTACTACATTTGTGGACGCTTTACGAAAGCAAGCATATTAGGCTGTTAAAACATCTTAGTCGTTAATTGTTCTTTTCGGAAAAAGAACTGCAAGATCTTTTGGTGTTGGTTTATTCTGCCATTTCCTATTATCTCTTTTGCTGTATTGCCAATCCTAGTGCGATTAATCACCAAATTTCCTAGGCAACCTTAAAGCGACAAATCAGTTAATCACCAATTTGTAATATATTTTGCTTGGTATGAAGGCAATTCATTACTAAGTTTCGACACGCCATTTTTGTATTAGTTGTATTTACAGTGAACTTTGCACCCATTCTTTTTATTCTTGCTACTTTTTTGGCTTTCATTCAAACTGAAATAACTATTCTCAAAAAAGAAAAAAATTAACGCAAATGGAAAAATTTTTTCTCAGTTAGGTATATCTACATTAACATATCGATCAAAGCCAGAGTGTGTGGATTTGCTGGAGTAGCACGTGTTCAAAAATAATTGTAATTCTCAATTTTGGTGAACTATTGCATACATTTAAATCCATCGTGTTGGTACTATGTACCGATAGAGCAACCATAGAGTTAGTACCATGTATCTTTTCCGTACCATAATGTTGGGATACTGACACAATAGCCATAGTGTTGGTACCCTTTACAGACTCGGTATATATATATATATATATATATATATATATATATATATATATATATATAGATTATCATTACCAGTTTCACCATTCTTTAAAATATGAAAAAACAACCTTTATTACATGGAATAACATTTATTAATAAATCTTATTTCTACCAGTATCTACAGCCATTGTTCTGGATTCGTTAGTATATTCGTTCATCCAATCCCAACTGTACATTTGTCGTAACCAATCCCCCTTCGTTATGTCAGTCTTTGTTTTGCGCAATTTAGACCACTCCTTTTGCGTAACGTCATGTGGTGTGTCATCGCTCCTGCACAAAAATCAGCAATTTGCGAACATGTACTACTCACAGGTCATGAAGTTAGTAGAAACAACTTTTCAGTTCTGTACAAGGCAAAAGCAGTACAAATGCTTCTGGCTTTTGAAGCTATTGCAATTAATAAGCTGAACCCTTGCTTAAACGTGCAGAAAATAATTCCAAAAGAAATTAAATTGGACTGGATCAAAGACATAACTGACAGGCCTTCAAAAATAGCCTAGGTTTCGCAAAATACGACACACCCGTCAATTACGGACGCAGTAACAATGAAAGTGATGACACACTACATGACATTACGCAAAAGGAGTGGTCTAAATTGCGCTAAAGAAAGAATGACCTAACGAAGGGGGGATTGGTTACGACAAATTTACAGTTGGGATTGGATGAACGAATATACTAACGAATCCAGAACAATGGCTGTAGATACTGGTAGAAATAATATTTATTAATAAATGTTATTCCATGGAGTACGTTGTTTTGTTCTTATATATATATATATATATATATATATATATATATACATATATATATATATATATATATATATATATAATTAGCTTTATTAATGCAGGTTTACACATTAGTATATGAGATTGTACAGACCTATTTTCCTACATTCCTTAACAAAATATACAGTGGGTAAAGGGCGTAATACCGGCTCCTACGGATGAGTCGCCAGTAAGCACGAAACAAATGTGCATTAGGTTATACTTACCGTTCACGCTGTCTTCTAACATCTAACATTGCAATTGCTTGTTTTGGAAACGTTTTTGCGTCGGCCGATGTTGGCGCGTTATTACTATACTCAATCATTTAGGATAAAAAAGTTATCACATATTCACCGAAATTTCTTCTTGATATTAAGTGATTGATTTTTCGATTGACACGCCGATCATCAATTTAAAAATTCGTGCTCTTTTTATTCAGCCACACACCAAGTTCTACACTACCATCAATTGCTTATTTTTGCCTAAACTACATTCAGCATAATAGAATAGCTTGGCGCATGAATAGATTTTATGTTACTTGTAAACTGCTTTTTGCAGATGCCCAATTTAAAAGTTAGAGGTTTTCATTATAAACGCGTGTTAATCCAACCTTTAACGTTATTGATCATATTTTAAATAAATCAGTGGTGTTCAACAAATGATCCATAAACGATTGCAGGAATTTATAATTCATTTGCCTATTACATCAGGCAACTGATGGAATGCGGTATTTCAATTTTGTTATAATTCATGTCGCTTTTTGAAGTATATGTTATGCGATACTTTAGCATAAATAGTAGTTTTAAGCTCTTGGGTCTATTTAAATAAACAGGAAGGTAGGTCATTCTCTAACTTCATAAAAATTGACAGCATAATATAAGCGTACAATACAAGTATTATACTGCTCCTTCACCATAAGCGAAACATGCATATGAGGGAAGAGGTAAGATTGAAATATTGTTGGCTCTAACCAAAAGTTTAAAAAAATATCACTCATAAACGAGAAAATCTAAAAAATCTTCCAACAATTACACTAGGCCTAGAAATCTGCAAAAAGCCACATAATCGACGCTGCTTCTTTGCGATTTTGTTCCATCACTTTAATATACTCCAACATTTAGCAGCGAGCTCTGTCACAATGGAGAATTCGGTTGTGGTTTAAATCCACAACAGCATTACTGGTGATCAATGAGATCATAATAGCTCACTCTATAAACAGGGATCGTCGGAAATAATGTTTCCTTCTAATTATTTTATTCTTCATTGTCCTCTAGAAAGAAAATATTACCGAACTGTGAATGCAACTTGATGCCCTCTCCTATGGGAAATGTCTCGTATGAGGTAGTATTTTGTCTAAATCCCCATTTTACTTTTTAAACTAAAACTTCAGTAGGTGGCGTTCTGATAAATAATGCTTCAGTGCATATTAAGGTGGCCATCTATGATGCCGACAACAGCAGATATTTGCAATTAAAGGAAAATGTGTGTAACCATAACTTTCTTTGTCACGTTAGTACTCTAATTTTAATATTATATATATATATATATATATATATATATATCGCAAACTTTTTTAAAGGAATTGTTATCAATACCCTCGAAAGCAATGATTATTAAATTGTATACCTTGTACAAATTTAGGGAAAGCTGCAAAGAATAAATGTTGCTAACTACATAGAAATTGTGCAGTCAAGTACAATGTATGCGAGACTTCTAAAAGTGAAATCCGTATATCTAATTTTGCTTTCCTTATATATTCATTGCGTTTTGATCCTTGCTAGTCAGTTTGCCGTCGTACTCTGATGATGATCATAGAAGGTCGAAACGCATCAGTGTGTATGACTGGCGGAAGATTTGCTATGTTGTACGGCGAGTTAAATACAATGCGATTGGTCCCACATTTGATTTATTGGATTGTTATACACACCCACGTAAGCAATGATTGTTAAACTGTCTATCTTATATATATATATATATATATATATATATATCGGACGAAAGCAGCAAGAAGTTAATTTTCGTGACTTCGTGGAGATTTTGCAGCTGACGTTTCCAGTCAAATACAATGTATGTGAGACTACTGGGAGTGAGAGCCGCATATTTGACTTTCCATGACTTATATGAATCGCGGATTAATCCTCGGTAATTTTCCATCGTGCTCTATTGAGGACCATGGAATTTCGAAACGCGTCAGTATTTGTGACTGAATTTATTTGTTAAGTGCGATCGGTTGGTTTCAATGAAATTTCTGTATAACTGAAGCCATATAACTTGATTTAGAGTACTTCCGTATGTGACGTTGTAATAATGGACGCTTCTGCATATCTTAACATGAAAAAGTAGTCAACTATGCTAATGACCGCAACTGCTTAATTTGTATAATTTATGGTTAATTGTTATTTAACTATATTTTTTGTTCTAGATAGATTTATGTTTACTTATATCTAGTTTTAATATTTTAAACGAACACCTATCTCATTAACAATTTAGAAATTGGCTCGCGTAAATTCCAACGAATGAGAGTTAAGTCCTAAAGGTCGGTAACATATATATCGTATACATTGAATTGAGAATTATTTATTCTGTATTGAATTACAAATTTCCATAAGGCAGATATACATACATACACAAACGTCTGTGTGTGTGTGTGTCTGCATCATCGAGTGCCTTTTCCCGCTTCCGATTTGATGTTATGTAATGCGTGTATTTACTCGCACTTAATCCACCTTGATCTTCAAAATTCATATGACAGACGAGTTGAGTTTTGGCTAAAACAAAGTTGTCTTTTTTACCGTATTTTTATTATTTAATTTGTTATAAAGTTATGATTTAATTATCCATTTGGTTTCTGATTCAAATCACAAATGCACAAAATGACTGAAGTATTTTTTTATGTATCAATCATTAGTCAGCTTTGTACTGCGATAGCAATGAAAGACAGGAACGTCGGTAAGCCTAATTAAGGGTGTTATACTGCGTTGTAAACCTGGTGTAACATATTTCTTGTTGGCTTTGATGTTATATCCACAACCTTGAATTTAATAGCTTTTATCAACTATCGCGAATTAAATTATTGCTTAATGATGCTTTTAATTTGTGGACTTTCTGATTCCAGTCCGATTGGTTTTGATTTTAAACCTTCTTGTGCTATTTTGGGATATTATTTATAGGATACTTACTGAATCTGTAGTTCGGTGCACGGACGGTACTTATGTAATCGCCTGTTTCTTTAATAGGTTGAGATAAATTAATACAATTAATTACGTTGCAACGTTTCGTGGTAAGATGCTTCCTCTAAATTTATTGTATTCACCAAAATGGAAGTTAGTAATATATGAATAAATGAAAAACACAGCGTATATGGATATTGCATAATAGAACTATTTTAAATTTAAAACTGTAAACGTTTTCGGATTAAAAAGTTGTTCATTGACATATTTCCCGGTGAAATTTGTTGTATGCGTTAATTTCATGCCGATAGATAGGTCTTTTGGAGATTTGTGAAGATGTGCACGTTAAAAGACGAAAGATCTTGTTAAAATGTCTACGTAAAAACTTGGTAAATCGAGGATTGAATGCGAATTTTCGCGCACTATTGACGACGACTTTAATAGGGCCGTTGAAAGAGGTAGGATGACGTCATTACATAGACGTCTCTTTTGTGCGCACACTAGAAGTCTATCAAATAACTTCTTTATTAGGAAATAGAAGAGAAAACGAGACCTAGCTAAAATGGGCTATTGTGTTTTCTAGACAATAACATCGGACCTCAGAGTACGGGGACATTAACATACAATGAGGGAAAATGAAGCGAAAATATAACGCGTCATTTCAATTAATTAAAGAGATAATACGCGTAAACAACACTTAATTGCTCGCTGTTTTCCCACCAACTGTACAGATCTCCTGTGCTTATGCTCAACATGTAAAAAACATTTTCTTGTTCCATCATGTTCGTGAGGCCAAAATTCATGCATCTTTGGATAAAAAATGGAACGATCTTGCGTTCTCCGGCAGATATATTCAAAATGTATTCCCTAAATGCAAGTTTTTCTTTCTCTTTCGTGGGAGCTGCTAATGTTCTAATTTCTGACATTCTCCTTGTTCGCCACTAAGCAATCATTGATTAAACCTGTTGTGATAAAATGCTTTAAATGAAGTTTTAGAGCTTCTGAGGAACACTTATTCAATTGTATCTTAAAATTCGTAAAACATAGACAAACTGCCGTCATTCGCACGAACTGAAACGTTTTGTATTTCTATGGTCAGCGTCAGAGCACAACGACAAACTGGCTAACGAGGATCAAACTGCGAAGCATATATTAAATAAGCAATATTAGGTATGCGGATCTCGCATCTCGTAGTCTCGATTATATTGTACTTGACTGGAATTGCCAACTGCATAGTTAATGTGCAGTCACCAACATCACATTTTTGCAACTTTCGGTACACATGATATATATATATATGAATTCAAAAGGCAGTATATTAATTATATATATATATATATATATTAATTATATATATATATATATATATATATATATATATATATATATATTCATTGTTCCCTTCCTGTGTGCAAAAACAAAAAGAAATTTTATCAGATATAAGAAAATTTTCTTTCTCATGGTCTTCTCAAATATCTACTCATGAACATATCTTTATATATAAATTGGAAAGCAAAACAAGATAGAAATATTTGAACATAGAGAGAGTGTGGAAAATAGAAACCAATCAAATTGCGTGCGTCACAGCCAGTTCAAGCTCAGTTGTACGCTACTAATCTTCGGATTACCAAAAACACACAAAAGAGGTTGTCCTATGAGGCCAATTTTATCAATGGTAAATTCTCCGTTTCATGCACTAGCTAAATGGCTAGTTCGTTTACTTGAACCATTACGTAAACTACTAGGTAATCATTCGGTTGCCGATTCGTTTGAGTTTGTAAACAAAATTCAAGATATAAATGTTAAAAACAAGATTATGGTATCTTTTGATGTTACGTCTTTGTTTACAAATGTTCCAATTGATGAAACCATTGACATTATAGTCAAAGCGGTAGAACACGATATATTACCATCGCCGGTGCCAGGTCAAACTCTACGCAAGCTTATCTTATTATGCACGAAAGACGTACGATTTCGTTTTAATGGAAACATCTACAAACAGACTGATGGTGTCGCAATGGGAAGCCCCTTATCTCCAGTGTTGGCTGAGATTTTTCTAGGGCACCTAGAAAATACATCATTAAAGAGTGACATAAGTAAATGTGCTCAATATATACGGTACGTGGATGATATATTTCTTGTACTTAAAAACAGGTCGCAATCACGAACATTGCTTCAAAGTTTCAACAAAGCACATAAGAATATCGGTTTCACGTCAGAGCACGAGAAAGATGACTGTCTGCCTTTCCTTGATGTACTGTTAAAGAAAGAAACTAATGGTAAATTAAACAGAACAATTTACCATAAACCAACATGGTCTGCACAGTATTTGCATTACAGCAGTTTTGTGCCATTTCAATATAAATTATCAACAGTTCGTGGTTGCTTCTCAAGAATTGACAGGTTGGTTAGTCAAGATTCTAAAGAAAATGAATATAATAAAGCAATTAACGATTTAATGTCTAATGGCTATCCCAGACAATTAATTGAATCAATTATTAAAAGGGGAGTTAACCAGAAACAGACGTATTATGGGCCAGAAAAGAAAACAGTCTACCTAAACATCCCATTTAAGGGGGATGCAGTTTCCCGAATGGCACAAAAGAAAGTTGAAGCAGCATTGACACGCACATTTAATGCAGCCAAACTACGAGTGTTATTTAGGGTAACACACTTGCCTTTACCAGCAATCAAAGAGAAACAGCCGTTAATGTCGATATCAAATATTATTTACCAATATACATGCGCAAGTTGTCGATCAACTTACGTAGGCCGATCGACCAGACGGTTAATTACTCGAATGAGGGAACATTGCAACTTGAACGCCTGTTTTAAATCAAATGGTGAATACACGTCTGCTATTGCGCAACACATCATCGAAACAACGCACGTATGTTCTCCAGACGTAGCATTCAAAGTAATTACTAAATGCAAAAACAAAAGGGAGCTAGCCACATACGAAGCCTTATGGATAAACAAATTGCAGCCGGATTTATGTAAGCAGAAGAAGCACGTACAAGCATTGAGCTTGAACTGGATGTGACGCACGCAATTTGATTGGTTTCTATTTTTCACACTCTCTTTGTTCACATATTTCTATCTTGTTTTGCTTTCCAATTTATATATAAAGATATGTTCATGAGTAGATATTTGAGAAGACCATGCGAAAGAAAATTTTCTTATATCTGATAAAATTTCTTTTTGTTTTTGCACACAGGAAGGGTACAATGAATTTTATTAAAGCTCGCATTTCAAAGAATATATATATATATATATATATATATATATATATATATATATATATATTACGGACGCAATTAGAATGAAAGCGATGACACACAAAATGACGTTACGCAAAAGGAGCGGTCTAAATTGCGCAAAAGTAGTGGTTCAAATTGCGCAAAACAAAGACTAACATAACGAAGAGGAGATTGGTTACGACAAATGTACAGTGGGATTGGATGAACGAATATACTAACGAATCCAGAACAATTGATGTAGATTTAATAGAAACATGTTGCGCGACAGGGAATAGATCATTTACCTGATTATCGGGTTGCGATCCGATTTGTTTGCATCCGCTGTCTTCCTAATTTTTTCTTCAATGGAAAGCTCAACATAATAAGTTGACAATCAATATGTCAAGTGGAAATATTAGTTTAAACTGCCCCATTCATACCTGTTGTTAGATATACACAAACCAATTTGAAATACACTTTCCTAGCATTTTATACTTAAGAGATCTAACAACAAGTATAAATGGGGCAGTTTAAACTAACATTTCCACTTGACATATTGATTGTCAACTTATTATGTTGAGCTTTCCATTGAAAAAGATAACCGTATCCGGTAATCGAAAATTTTGGAGAAAAAATCAGGAAGACAGCGGATGCAAACAAATCGGATCGCAACCCGATAATCAGGTAAATGGCTGTAGATACTGGTAGAAATAAGATTTATTAATAAATGTTATTCCATGGAGTACGTTGTTTTGTTCATATATTTTTAAAAAATGGTGTAAATCGAAACGATCAATATATATATATATATATATATATATATATATATATATATTTAACAGTATAACCTAAGCATTGTATGTTTTTTTCAATATCCATAATCACATTGCTGATAAAATTAAAAAATTTTCCTGAATCGTGAGAAGCCTTTAGATGATATGCTATCTGAATAAAACTAGGAATATCTGATGAATAAATAAAGAAAATAGGTACAATATGTTCTTTTGTGTCAGACTGAGTTTGGTCATTATCTACGAAGCGAAATTTTGGCGTTCCTCGAATGATTAAAATAGTTTGGCTTGTCCTTAGCGAATTTGCATTGGATACATCGTAAACAAAATGTATGCAAATGCTTAAAAAATCTATTTTAGGTGCTATTAAATGAATCTATTTTAATTATTTACGCGAAAACTTCGCAATAACGTTTTCTACACAAAGTTCTTACCGGATTTTGATTAGGTTGAAATTAATTAATTATTTTTGTTGTGGATTTGACCGCATTTTTCTTGTGCGGGACAATTGATAGCACTCATAGGTCGGTAAAATCTTGAACTTCCTTCATATTCAGATGATGTAATTTTTGGCCTCAATTGATGGGTTCTCACTTGTCCCTTCTTCTTTAAGCCTTCAATTAGCTGATTGTCTGAAAATGACGTTGGATCAAGATTTTCCATTGTTCTTTGACCTAATTTTCGAACCCGAATTTCCAGGTTCATCTTCAGGGTCGACACAATACGCACAGGAGTAAAACATTTGCCACAAGTTGTGTTTTACTCCTGTGCGTATTGTGTCGACCCTGAAGATGAACCTGGAAATTCGGGTTCGAAAATTCGGTCAAAGACAATGAAAATCTTGATCCAACGTCATTTTCAGACAATCAGCTAATTGAAGGCTTAAAGAAGAAGGGACAAGTGAGAACCCATCAATTGAGGCCAAAAATTACTATGAAGGAAGTTCAGATTTTACCATGAGTGCTATCAATTGTCCCGCACAAGAAAAATGCGGTCAAATCCACAACAAGAAGGACAGCACTGAGAACAAAAACGGATCGTTTAAAATTAATTATTTTGTTTCTACGAAAAATTTCACTTGTGCCACGATTAAGATTTGTCGTATTTATTATTTTAAATATATGGTTCTTTGCCAGGTGGCAATATTCGACCGATCTGCTGTGGTGAACACCGTACAATCTCAGAATGCTGTTCCACCAAATTTGATGGCTTCGTTTCCCAGGCTAACAACAGGCTACAATGATGCCATCAGTAATAAGGTCAACTCCCTAACGGCCTCATCTTTATCGTGTACTGGCCTTGGTACTAGCGTTGGTGGTGGAAATTTCGGGAGCCCTAATCTTTTCGGTAGTTTGCAGAATACGAAGGCATGCCACATAAACTCGTCTCTACTGCTAGGGGTAGGTTCAGTTTTAACGACAACTGATAATTGTGTTGAAGGAGGTATACTCGACAGCCGACAAACACCTGGAGTTTGTAAAAATGTCGCGTCTTTCCGGAATCAAACAATGACGTCAGCGTCATCAAAATCTACCCACCTTGCCGGAAGTGTTATGACCTCCGAAATGGGAACTCCAGATACTTTGATTGTGGAATCAAACAAGAAAGCTGAAATTTCTCATGCTAATATGCATGGTAAGTCTATTTTTTCAAGAACAGATAAATTAGGCTAGTCATTGTGTTCTATAAATACTATTTTCCTATTTAAAAAGAATTTATCTATTATGTTCAGCATATCAGCAATTATTAAAACGATACATTTAAGTGCTCCGCTTCTTACCAAATTAATGAGTTGAAATTGCACAGAGACGACCGTGATTAGAACAAGAGAATGAGTTTATTATCAAGTTAAATTTTCGTGTTCTTTTTATTTAAATTTATTGTTCTATTGGCATATCAACTCGCCACATTGATCACAGGTTCAATTGATGTACGCGGAATTAGTGCAGGCGCGGCAGACGAGGATCACGAAGTTTCCCAACTGTTAGACTGCAGCACCAGTTGTGCTCTACGGTCAACGCACTCTGCGCAACAGATGGAAATGTGTCTGAAAGAAGAGAATGCTTACGTTCGGAACTCCTGGCGGACGAGTGGCGCATGCAGTGTCGAGCAGGGCGTGGCAAAGGTCTACCACAAAAATGTCACCAAGCCGGTGTCTACTTCGATGCTACAAACGGGAAGACGATCGGCCGGGCAAGTTTCCTTTCTCTCGGCAATTGCCAACCTTTCAAATTTCCCCCTTGGTCATGATGGAGAGGTGGATATAAATCCAAAGTTCGTCACAGATATCAATACTACCGATATATCTACAACCAGAACATCGCAGACTACGTCATTTGGTGGTGCGTTTGGTTCTGTAGAAACAAGAAAGGCTCCGGTTGCGTCTAGATATGCATTTCAACCGGACGCGGGAGTCGAATATTCATTACTAATAAGCCCCACAGTAGCACCCGGGTATAGTAATACGTCGCTTGTGAATAGGCCAAACCCAGAATTTAGTCAAGCAAGAGCTGCAACGAACAGCATTGATAACGAAAGCGGAACTAGTTTTGGGGATTTGAAGGTGAGTACGAGTAAATCTATTATGTTTACAGATCCACTGCACTACAACAAATCTTCTGTCCAACCTGCAATAGTTTTGATTTTTCAAATCTATGTTGTAATTCAGTAGGAAAACTAGTAGGCATGCTTGATAAATTTGTTCTTTTTAATTTGTTATACTTAACTAGCTAGATTCTTACGCTTCATGAAGCCATACAACTGTAAGTTGTATTATTTTGGTGCTTATAAACTGTCCTCAACTTTCCATACTTAAAATTGATGCGTTCAATGGTTCTGTCCTTTGTGCAGCCCGTGGTGACATCTACGAAACCAAATTCTGGCTTAAGTGCCGGACAAACAGTGCGCCACTTTGTGAAATACATATCTTACTCGCCAGTATTAAAGACATCGGAGCTTACTGCTACAGGGCAACATCAGGGACACTCTTTTGGCCAAATGCGGAGCGATGTTGGAGTACTGGAAGAATGCGCGAAGCTGCCTGATCAGTTAGTTCAGTCTGGAGCTCTGTTAAATGCTGTCAAGCCCGTCGGTTTAGTGGCCATTACAAGTTCGACTGCCGTGCATGACACAGATGGTGGTGCTCGTAGTGTTGCGTAAGTTTTTGCACTTCTTACTTGTTTACACAACGCCTTTTGTGTGAAATCATCCTCACAATAGGTGCACAGTTTAATGATATAGCAGACTATGACTATTGCTTAACTATCAGGCTATCTATGCCACTTTATCTTATACTATTATAACTGATGATTATATCGCATTCAGAAGTGTAACGACAGCAAACCCCCGTGGTCTGTGGAGCCAAACAATTATTTGCCCACTTTTTTCAGCGTTTGCATTTGTTTTCCGCACTGATCACTTTAAATCTTTTTATCTAATTCTCACGGTAAGATTAATTGTCATTGACTGAGTATGAACAAACATGACTTCACTTAATAATGTATTCTAAACATAATTAGTGCGAAGCTATACGCTAGTTTACTGGTCTGGGGATTAATTCCAAATTTACCAGTCAATACTCCAAGGCTCACTGAGAAGGTGTCTGAAAAGGGCTAAATCCTACCTTATTAGAAGGACAACATTTATTATCTCATAAAATGTTAAGCGTTTACCAAGAATATTTATTTGTTTAAGATTATTTGTGTTTCTCGAGGTGCTCGATAGCTTTCCATTCGTATTTGGGTCCGATTTTGTTTTGTATTCCAACAAGATTTGAAAGCTTTCTAATTGGATTTTAACTACCAGTGAAACTTGACAAAACTTATATATGTAAACGAACATTGGTTGCGCGGGCGGTGGTAATAATTAATTTTAATCAAGGTCGTGAACTTAATATAAACACCTGATCCATTATGTACCTTAATTTGTCAGTATAAAATAGTTATTGTATGGTGTGGAAAAGGCAATTCATCCAGTAGACCAGTTTCGTCCTTAATGAGATCTCATCACGTACAGTCCAGAATTTGCTGCAGTCAGAGCTCGAACCAGGGCACGTCTGCTTCAGAATCTTCTGCTCTAACCAATGAGCCATCCTTCCGCACACTACACAAATATTTCAGCTATATACTAACTGTTTCTTGGTTAGCCTTTCCTTTAGGTATAGCCTATATAGCATCCATTTAGACCTAAAGTTCCAACTAACCATCCCCAATCTGTCATTATCGAACAAATACCACTTTACCGCCGCCAAAATTGGACAGTACATTATGAGTTCCCAAAAAGGGTGGTCTACTGGATGAATTGCTTTTTCCACACTATACAACGCCTAGTTTATTCTGAAAAATGTATGGACATAATGAGTCAGGTGCTTATACCAAGTTCGCAACCTTGATTCAAAGTAATTTTTATCCCCGCCCGCGCAACCAATGTTCGTTTAAATATGTTCATTTCAATACCACTTCCCCATGTAAAGTGGTAATTGTTCGATAATGAGAGATTGGGGATGGTTAGTTGGAACTCTAGTGCTAAATGGATGCTAAATAGGCTCTACCTAAAGGAAAGGCTAACCTAGACATATTAGTTTGTGTATAACTGAAAGTTGTGTGTAGTGTGCGGCAAGGTGGCTCAGTGGTTAGAGCACCAGATTCCGCAGCAGACGTGCCCAGGTTTGAGCTCTGACCGCGGCAAATTCTGGACATTACGCGATGAGTTCCCAATAAGAACGAAACCAGTCTACTGGATGAATTGCCTTTTCCACACTATATAGTACCTATTTTATATTGACAAATTTATGTACATAATGGGTCAGGAATTAATACCAAGTTTGCAACTTTGATTAAAAGTAATTGACAAAACTTAGTTGGGTATTTGGAGCAGTGCTGCTGCATTTAAGAATGCTGGTGCCGAGATAGCATTATACCGGGTTTCTTAGATGACAGTCATATTAGAATTCAGATTCGTCTTTTCAGTTCAATTAACAATGCACGTATGTATAGTCTTCTTCTTCTTCACTGTCAGATGATCACTATTCTGAATTTTTGAGTGGATATGTGTATTAAAACCACTATTTATTTGATCTTTTGCGTTACGTTATTTGTAGTCGAACTGGTTTCCAAAATGCTCTAACATCAAACTTGCCAGTGCATGCTCGAAATGTAGTTTCAGCGAGTCCCGGCCAACTACTGGAACACCATCCACAAGTGGAGAATAGTACCGGGATGCCACAGGTGTCTTCTGGACAAAATCTTATACAAAGCATGTCACAATCTAGCAATCAACCTTGTCAGTCTCAGTTATCGCATCTACTGCATCAACAGATTCATAGTCATCCTCATGGTTACAGCGGGCTGTTCTTCAGTGACCAACCCTCCACCCCGCTCACAATGCCAATCAATCAGAGCCAACAACAGAGCAGATATAACAATTTTGGCCAATGCGTACCGGTGAACTATCAGCTGAAGACTCCAAATGCAGTTAAATCTACTAATAAGTTGAACAACGTGCTACCATCTGCTCCTATAAACTCCGATGAGTTTACAAGTCTGATAAGAACAGATGACGTAGACATGGGGATAGTTGCACTCTTGATGTCCGATCCTGAGTAAGTTGCGTATAATTTACCTTTTATGCTTTCAATATAGGTGACCTGTTTTGCTTACTGATGCACCTTTGCTAGTTTTTCATATAGATAGACACTGAATTAAAGTTTTTTTGATGATGTATATGTTGCCTGTATAAACTAAGCACTGCCTAAGGGGGCAAATGCGATTCATTAAATAGACCTGTTTCGCCCCTATTGCGCACTCATCTATTACTGACCAAACCTTTCCGCAACCGAGACTCGAATCCCGGTACATGGGTTTTGGAGCCTTGTGCTCATTCCAATGATGTGTGACATCAAATTGCGAGTAGTGCGTGATAGGGGTGGCAAATTCTGACATACACTTCACGAGCTCCGGATAAGGAAGAAACCGGTCTGCTTGATGAATTTTCTTTGCTACCTTAATCTGTGCTTAGTTTAAATAGACGAAATATAAAAGAAAACCGTACATCCTAACCATGCAGTGATTGTTAATTCATTATAGGCTTACCAACAGTTTAATAAATTTATTCTATTCAATGTCGTGTTAATTTAACCAATGTGTGCGTCAATACATGGTTTTGAATATTCGAGTTATTCGATTATGTTTTTGCCATATTATGATGATAAAACACTATGTAACGAATTGAATTTTATTTTAGGCAAGAATTTATAGAAAATATGCAGTCCTTTAGTCAAACGAGCCGTATAAAATACAGAGGTAAAAATAACATAAATGTTAATTTCCCCATATACTTATCGTAAATTGTGTTAAGTTCTCTGATTTAAGTCGCATTCAATTCAGTTCAATTATTGTAATTCCGATGTAGATCTGTGTTGTCAAATATAAAATTCTTAGAGAACTTTCAACACTTTTAAATTTTAGTTTTGTATTCCACAAGTATATGCTTATTTTATAATCAAGTAGAACTTAGCGCTTTTACTTGATGCGGGCTGATGGAACCTTTCGAGATTTCATAAATTCTCATTCTATAAATTTACAACTGGCATCGATGTTGTAATCTAGTGCAACAAATCATCTCTCCACTCTGGGTCCGTCACAAAATCTGAAGCTGGTCACATATCATTTGCCGAAAGTAATATTTTCAAACTTTTGGTGGTTGGCCTGAAGCAATCATCATCTACTGTAGGTTTACCTAGGCGATGCTCACAGGATTCCAATTTTCCTTTGCTCATTGTTATTAAATTACTTTTGAGAAAGAAAATATATAACTAGTTTATTCAAGTACGAAATCAAACAATATAATGAGGTATATTTTTCATCTTAATATTCGTTCAAGCATTACGCATATATATATATATATATATATATATATATATATATATATATCATTAGTAATTGCCAATTATTCCGTGGTTGAGACTCTAACTAGGGTTAATTTTGATCTTTCTTGCATACCTTAGCTCACATTGTCAAAAGCACTTTGAATGCGTTTTTCAGTTTCATATCAACAATGGCTATTGTCAGTAGTTTCCTTAGGCGGATGCTATTTTTTATATCTTTTAGCCTTGTATTCTAACCAACCATTACCGATCTGTCATTAAGTAAGACACGATGCTAGCTAAGGAGGTGATGTTGAATTTAAGTAAATGGCAGGTCGAAAGCGTTAGCAACTATGATTCCCTTTGTTATGACAAGCACCCGTTGTACCAAACAAATTTCTCTATCACCCAATGGCCAAATGGTTCCCATAATCTTACTTCAATAATTTAGGTTTCTTGGCTTCTAACCTTGGTACGGTTAACCAATCTAAAATGATTCTACTAATTCCTATGAAGGAGTCAAGTCAAATAAATAAAGACTTTAATTGTTGTATTTTGAGATTACAACTGTTAGAACATTATTGGTTTGTGTAGCCAAATTATATAATTATTTTCAAAATAATTCTCAATAGACGATATTCAAATTTAAGCACAAAATAATTTTCCAATGCAAGACTAAATTTAAAATATGTGAACATAGAAAAATTTGTTTCTACGTAACTCTCTCTTTCTCTCTTCGTCATTCTATGTGACCTAAAGATCCAATATTTAATTCAAACTATGCATACTTTATAGTCATAGTACACAGATTAATTAGGAAGACGTAATTAATCGTTTATAAGGCTTATAATGTAGTTAAGTAGTTTCTGATCGATCTAAATCAATAGAACACGAAAACGTATACATATGGTCGAAGGCGAAATCGGCATTAACAATTAACCAGTTTATTCGTAATAGACGTGGGCGTTCTTAAATAAAGCAAATAAAATTCATGACAGTGATTAACCAGGTAGTCAGTCAGGTATGGTTTTGCACTAACATATATTGGTTTAATAAAGCAGTCAGTTCTTTAAATCAAGTTTGCGAGTTGGAAGTACGAACCACTCGCATTCTATTTAACCAGTTATCGAACAACATAGCAAAACTACCGTCAGTCACACGAACTGAAGCGTTTTGATCTTCCATGATCGCCATCAGAATTCGACGGCAAACTGACTATCGAGGAACAAACCGCAATGCAAATATATATGGAAAGCAAAATTACATATGCCAAAAACGAAGCATTGTGAATGCATAGCTGGTTTCCGAATTTTCAGCTGTCAACTTGCTTTACGAGAACTGTTCAAATGCCAGAATATCAACCAGTGATACATTAGCTAAATAAGGAAAACCATCAAAATATAGTTGTTATTTTTTAAACCATGTTTCGATGGCCGATCGTACATGGGCTAACGGGGCTATGGCGGTGGTGTCACCAGGGCGTGGTGGATTTCCGACCGGCAATCGGATCTCCTATAAAATACCACATGAGCCCGACGACGGCACCATGACTCGGCGTGTGTTCCCCGCCACAAAAGGGTTCAACAGCCACAGGATTACATGGACTCCTGGACAGTACCCCGTACTTCCGAATGGCGAATGAGCTCTCAACAGCCACCGGCAACCATGCAACTTACTGCTGCCTTGCAGACTGCGCTTGGATGTGCAAAGGCTAGAGGTGCGTCCTCGATCAAAAAGCCGAGTGGTGAGGGGACACCACTTGTACCAAATTCCCAAGAAACTCCATGAAATGTCACATGGAGCCGGCTTATCCTCCAAAAGGAGTCAGCCGCAGTAAAGTAAAGTAAAGTAAATTAATCTATCAGCGCAATAGGATCTATCAACATACATGAAAGAGCCATAAGAAATAACTAAATCAAAATATCAAATGTTTCGTATATTCAGCTTACATTTCTTTATCGGACCCAAATCACAATTTAGAAAACGTGCTAAAATGATAACATGGTTGCAATTTCAACATAGAGGAAATCAACAAGAGATAATAAAATACCATTTCTTAATAGGAAAGGAAATGCCAGACAAACATTTTAACTTTGGCATAGTATCAAAATACTTTATAAACTAAAATGTTACTAATAACTCTATATTTAATAGGTAAATTATATATATATAATCTTCGAAATCAGAAATATATAAGTGTTATGTGTCAATGAATGATGAAATGATTACCAAGACCAGGCCATAAAGGCTTTCGATCAAAGCCAGTGTATGAGACTGATGGAATGGTTCTTTAAATCAAGTTTGCGAGCCGAGCAACATAGCAAAACTACCGTCAGTAACACGTACTGTCGCGTTTCGACTTTCCATGACTAACGAGGATCAAACCGAAATGCATATATACGGAAAGCAAAATTACATATGCGGCTCTCACCTCTAGTAGTTTCGCATAAATTGTACTTGACTGGAAATGTCGGCTACGCAATTTCTATGCATTCACGAACATTTAGCTGTTTACAGCTTTCACTACACATTAAACGTTCTATGATTGTGCGGGTGGTGGTAACAATTCTTTAAATCAAGTTTGGAGCTTGAAGTAAACACCAATCCCATTGTATTTAACTAGTCATCGAACAACATAGAAAACTACCGTCGGTCAAACCTATATATATATATATATATATATATATATATATAAATTTTAAAAAAGAAAATTAAATATGCGGCTCTCACCTTTAGCAGTCTTGCATACATTGAACTTCACTGGAAATGTCGGCTGCACAATTTCTATGCAGTCAGGAACATTAACTTTCCGCAGCTTTCGCCACATATTTGTAGGTAATACAATTGAACAATCAGTCATTGTGCGGATGGTTGTAACCTTTATGTAAATTAAGTTTACATTGCGGTTTGATCTTCGCTAGTCAGTTTGTCGTCGTACTCTAATAAAGATCATGGAAGGTCGAAACTCGTCAGTATGTGAGACTAACGGTAGTTTTGTTATGTTGTCCGACGATTAGTTTAATACAATGATATTGGTGCTTACTTTAATCTCTGAAACATGATTTAAAGAATTCTTGCCTCCACCCTCACAATCATTGACTGTTTAATTGTTTTACCTATAAACAGTCAGTTATTTCGAGTTGCATTACTAGATACCTGAAATAAATTCTAACCAAAACAAAGTTTGTATATGACTGAAAATCGATTGTGAGACTCGAAGTCTGTGGTGTATGAGATAAGCTGCAATACTGAGCCAAATTCATTCTACGTGAAGTCCCGGCGACTTCAATTGTTATCATTAATTACTGAGTGCGTAATGTGGAAAAACGGTCTAGTTGATGAATTGCGTTGGCCGTCTTACACATTTTAAATTTTATATAACTAGCATATTCATTGTCAAATCCTGTTATTAAACTGGGATTCGAATTCATTCCCCCAGCTGGTGTAGTGTGTGACTTGCAATGGCCGGTCGAAGTTGACTATTTGGAAATTTTGGTCGAAGACGATACTGCATAATATGTACCTGAAGGAAAGGCTGACGAAAAGCACAGTTCATTAATTGCTTTTTCTACACTTTGAAATGATTAGTTTATATATATATATATATATATATATATATATATATATATATATATTCATATATTTGCTTATATATTTGCCAGTTCAGAACACAAAAAGAAATATTTTTGCTATAATGGTTCTGTTTTTGTTTATTTTGTGGAACTCGTGACGTTTTTTTGATTTGATTATCGTCACAGTGTTAACCTATCATTGATTTGTTGTATGAAAGTACCATTTGAATGATTGATAAACTTGAATATATAATAAAGTAATTTGGAGTACAATATAGGAATCAGTATGACATTTTTCTTTTATACCTATGGTACGCATGAATGAATGTGGAATATTGCCTACGGTAGTTACTTGGATAAAACTTTATGATCTAGTAACTCTTTTATACGGTACAGACGATTACAATGATTTGTGCATACTTCTGCGGCTTCTATAATTTATTTGTGGGTTAATTCTCTTATATAATTGTGCGCGTGTTTTCCCTCGCGGTTCCTAATTCTGTTACAGCCGAAATGAGCTGTAAGACTATTTTGTACCGATTTTGGTAAAAAATAATTCCACTGATGATAATTTATTTTATGTGAGTAATTTTGCAAATAAGGATAACGCTCCTTATTAATTGTAAATTGTTTTCACGACTGTCTGATTTTATTCTCTGAAATTTTTTTCTTTCCTAGAGTTTCGAAAGGTAAATGCGTGCTAATTTATTACTTAAAAGTAGTCTGAATGCTGCACCGCAGTTTTTTGTTCCGGTGAAAATATTCTCCCGCATGAGTTATTCAAATTTTTCGACGGTGAGCAATTGGGATGTAGTTGAAGTTGATCTTTAGTGTCAATTCTTATAGCTAGTTGGGTCTTTAAGATGAGATTCAAAGTTAACACCTTTTGAAAATCGTATTTTGTTATTCAAATATACCTTTGACCTATGAATGATCCTAAACTTCTCCTTCGGATAAACCGTTCCATTATGGTTACTTACTTGAAGCTGAAGCATTAGTTACATGTAGACAAAATTAATATACTCTGGGTATTCAGGATTCTGTAACTCTATCAAATAAGAAAAATCTTTTTTCCTCTTCATGTTAAGGACAAATCTTTCTTATACGGTTGTCTAGGTTGTTTCCAAATTTCCTCTCTTATGTTTAATATAAACCATTTTTTAAATGATTGTTGTTGGGTTTTTAAGTCTGTAGCATTGCCTTTTCCGACACTTAATTTGTTTTGGTTTATGATATGTTGCATTCGTTCAAAACTCTTGCCAAATCAGTTGCGCTCGGACGAAAGAGGAGTGGAGCATCACATTACCTTAATTATATATATATATATATATATATATATATATATATATATATATATATATATATATATATATAATACTACTATTATAATTTGTGGTAGATTCATTCTGCGTGTAATAAACGGATACAGATTAACGTAAACACAACTAAAACTAGGCATATTGGACTTTTTTAATAACTGACAAATTTTAACTATTTTATTCATTATTTTATCGTAAAATCGTTGGTTCAGCTCACAAAATATCTACCAACGCCAGTAAGACTGTGATTGAAGTGGCCGAACACTTGTAGTGAACAAACTGTAGATTAAGTACTGCATGAAACTGGGCTACGCAAATAAATGACCTAATCTATTGCTAAAGTTTAACCACATCAAATGGGTGCACTTTAAATAAAAACAACCTCTATGGTATTTATCAATCGTTTAAATCTCGAAAGTACACTCTGTTGCATGATCTGAGAATTCGCAGAAATTTTCATAATTGATATCGAGAATATGATAAAACATAAACTAGTTTTGATTGGAATCCGTTTTCATAAATGAATCATTCATTGACTTCGTACTTTGTGGTAAATATCAATTCAGTTAAGTTTGAAAACTTCAGATAACCAGTAATCCGATTTTTATTCCATTGGAACAATATGACAGAACAACTCTTTTAACTTTAACAGGTTTATCCGCTAAAATAAATTTGATTCGTGTCATGGTTTACATTATCCATAGTAGGTAGATGTTGTTTTTCTATGAACGTTTAAAAAGTATTTGTTATTATCACCAGTAGGATGTTTGTGCATTTCGTATAGCATTAAAAATCTGTGAATTACTTCAAATGAACAAACACTAAATGCACGGGTTGTGTTTTGATTTATTTAAATCAAGTTATTTACGCAAATTTTGTCATGAGGACTTTATAGTAATTGTGCAGTTTTACAAAGCATGCGTTGTGAGTAAATTTACACTTAGCCAAAATATTTATATGTGAAATGCCTTCTCACTACATCCCGTGAAGCGGATTATGTTTTGTGGCGATTACTCATAGCATGGCGAATATACGTTGGTTTATATATATATATATATATATATATATATATATATATATATATGCTTTCGCTTATAATAATTCACAAAGATAAGTGATTTGGTAAACAAATTCTGCCTCTGGCTCTTTTGTGCTTTTGTGGTATTTCAAATCAGAATATGCCTAACTAACAGCAAGATGGAGATATTTTCCGCCGAGATTTCGGTAACAAATTTTCGCCTTCATTCCTTGCAAAACCGGCTCTGTATTAAGACGCCTCCATACACACACACACCCGCATATTTCACGCATACTCAATCAATGTATATCGACTACGATTAATTATATAAACCTTTAAAAACTATTGTTACTTATTAATAGTGCGTACGACTAAAAGGTATAACGTTCGCTTTAATTCTGCAAAAAAAATTTTAAAAATCTTTACCTACGAGATCAATAATTGCTCAAATGACGGAGGCGTTTATTAAACATTTATGACCTTGATGGAAAACAAGTTGCGCAATCGATATTTCAGTCAAATCCGATTCATATGAGTCTAAAAATAGTTAGAGTCCCTTTTCAACTCTTAAAATTAAATAATAACAACAACAATAATAATAATAATAATAATAATAATAATAATAATATAATAATAATAATAATAGTTATAAATTGTTTGTCTAGAACTAATATATGCAATTGTGTTGGGCGTTGCGCACCTAGTAAAAATAGATCAAATTGAATTGGAAAGATAAAGAGAAGTCAACATTAGCGGAACGTATAATTTAATGTGCATATTCGTTTCTTGTTTACTGGCGCATTATCAGTAGGTGCCGGTATTACGCCATATACACACTACATATTTGGGTGAGGTATATGGGTACGTTCGATGGTACAATCTCTTATACGAATGTTTAAACCTACAGTAGTGAAGCTAACTTTATATACAGTTTTCGGCAATACAACTTCAAAGCCATCTCACTATATATAATGTATATATTGTAATATATATACCAAGCCCGTAAAGGGTAAAAACAATATGGCTATTGTTTCAGCATTTTGGTACCAACATTATGATTGCCGAGTCGGTACATTGTACTAACTCTGGATTTCAAGGTATGCCAAAGTTTACCAAAATTGGAAATTACAATTACTACTACATTTTTACTCCATTCAAATTGCGCGGTAATCATGACATTGTTCACTTAAATATACAATAGTTATAGATTGTTTGTTTATAACTAATACCGATCAATTCCAAAGGGTTTCGATTTGATGGAGGAAGATTTTCTATTCATTGCGGCATGTTAATGTATAATGGCTATGGTGTTCAGTTTGTTACCTAACCACATTTGAA
This sequence comes from Eudiplozoon nipponicum, assembly GCA_029291075.1. Classification (NCBI taxonomy): domain Eukaryota; kingdom Metazoa; phylum Platyhelminthes; class Monogenea; order Mazocraeidea; family Diplozoidae; genus Eudiplozoon; species Eudiplozoon nipponicum. The sequence goes on from JAQBSW010003178.1 coordinate 35,591, forward strand.
TAATTGCTATCACAACTCGCCAACGAATAATTACTTTGTTAAAATTTGTAAAATATATTTTAATTCACAAAACGCTTACGGTATTTTGAAACCTGTTAGATTGCATTCATTTGTTTCTACCTTTTTATGTCAAACATGTTTAGCTTTGGAATACCGTTTATCCAAGGAACATCATATTTTCCAGAGCTGTCATTTGTCGCCGCGGATGCTGTAAACTGGGTTATGCTGATGTTTTCCGACATCAATTCAATCGCCACCGCTGTTGCCTATCTACAGGTGAGTGTTCGTCTTTTAAATATAGTCTGAGGTTGCGCTGCAATTTTGATCAATATTGTGGGTTTTGATCAGAATTTATCACTAAAGTAAATTAGTTCATTTCTCTATTTCTTATTTCTTAGTCATAAAAAGGATTTTACGTCAGATAGTATGCTGTCAGTTTGAGGTTCGGAGATGTCAAGTATTTCGCATAAAATGAAATTGAATGAAGAGCCTAGGTGGAGTAAATTGCCTGACTCGGCTGCAAATACACATTCTGGCTACCATTACTTAGATGTTTTACTGTTACATGCGCGCAATTTTCTTCTGTAGGCCATTTGTCATTAGCAATATTTAAAATTGCGTAGAAATTGTACAAACGACGTTCCGAGTTTCTATTATGTGTGAAAGTCACGGCTCAGTATTTCATAACATGATATTTTTACATTTTACGTAGCAAGATGTCATAGATTTCGTGTTCGCGTCTAAGTGAAATACATATGTTGACCAAACCTGTGCACTCAGCCGTTTTAGATCTCCGCTCATCTTTGTTGGGCTGCTAATCAAAGAATAAGCTTAAACAAGATGTTGGAAAGCTGGAACAGCCATCTATTCAGCAAAACTATGAAGATTTTCTAAAGTCCAAATTGGCTGGCCTTGATAGTGCAAATTCACACGCTCTACGGAGGAAGGTGAGATTCGCTTGGCAAATGATGGTACTGACGTGTGTTGCATTGCAGGTTCTTGATGTTTCAGTCATTGAATTTTTAGGAAGTTTGCGAAGATTTTCGATACTAGACCATTTGGACGCCAAGTTAAGCGCAATCTGACTGCCATTCTGAATGTGGAGGTAATGCTTTCATCAGATAACGGCCAAAAATGATTCAAATATATTCGCAAAAAAGGTTCTGTAAAATTAAATATCAGCTAAGCAATAAATTACCTTTTACCTGATCTTTGCTGTAACTGTAAATTATTTCTTTTAAATAAAGGGTCTTGATAATAATCCTATAAACGATGGCATGTGACGTCTTCATCGTTGGGAGGAATAACTCAAAGTAATGTTGTTCTGATCGCTTACATGTGTTACAACTCCCAAAATTGCGTTTGTAGACAATTTGAAACGCTTATCTAAAGGCACCATCACAGTTTGAGTTACAAAATTCCATTTATGCTTGTAAACATGTCTGTGTTGCATGCCTCGTAAATTTCTTCATGTCTTATTTGACGATTGTTGCTGCATAGTTTTTGGAGTAATAAATACTATTTTTCACACTAAATTGAAATAGGAGACAGCATCGGTTGCTTGGACAGAGACAACTGTCATTCGTGTCTACTAAAACGCAATCATAATTTGTACGATAACCATTGTGCTATGAGCTTAACTTCAGTTTAATCAAGGTTATTTGCGTCAAATATTCTAAGCCTTTTCAACGCTTCACGTGTAAAACTTATTAGCGATGAACTGACTTTATTCTGACCAGGATGAGTTTAAATAGGCCTTTTTAACACTTCTATTTAAACAGCGATGTGTAAATTACCATTCCATTACAGCCGTATTTCTAGCCAAAAAAAGACGCATTTGACTGATTGCATCGCAGTGAACTGTTGGATATTCTGTCTAAAAATAGCATAACCGATAAATTTGTAAATAGTGCACACTAAAACGCCTAGTCGCGTCAGAGTCCATAATGAATTATCGGCCAATTTTCCTAGCATTCAAGGCATCCGACATGAATGTCCGCTACCTTAACTTTTTTCGACTTTGTGACAGATTCTATTATGAACTGCATGCACTCTTTCATGTGTTCATGATGCTTTCCTCGACCCTGGTTACACAGTCGATATTGCTTTATTTTTCTGAAACTAAGATTCTGGCCAGATCACCCTGGATAGGTTAGCAATAGTTTATCTGAATTTTCGTATGAAATTTGTGCCCTCGAAACGTTAGATATTACTAAAGGATACACAACTCACAGAATCTTATCGGCTCTGAGATTATGATTGGGATATAGCTGCGTTTTACTTATCTTGGTAGTGTTGTCAATAATTCCGGCAAATTCTAGTACAACCTTTTCTGATTCTTTTTCATTTGTTTCAAAGCGGGAGTATCTAACTTTGTCTTAATTTTCATATGTCCAGTGAATCTCTATCAAAAACTTTTTTGTAAACTAGTACGTGTTGATTTTATGATTTTAGACATTTATAAGTATTCGTTCGTTCTTTTTGCAGAGACAGGACTCGTATGCTTCTTCCATTGCGCTGGCTCGATCGAGTTTTACGTATAAATTTTTTCAGATGGTTTAACAGGGCGCTAGTTTCTCAGTCAGAGGGATAGATTTTGATACGAGAGAAACGTTTTGAATCAGCCAGTATAAAGTCGAATAGGGTAGAACCAATCTGTCAACTAAGATGAGATAAAATTGCTTCTCGTATATTAAATAAGAACCTATAAAATACGACATTGAATTATGCTTTGTGTCAATCATGTTACCAATTTCTACTGGAATCATTTCCCAATTGTCTTGCACTATTTTTATAAATAACAGGATGTTGTTCAATAATCTGGTCCTTGTTAAGTCGAACAAGGTTATTTCGCTCACTGTTCACAATTTTAATTTGGATATTTCTCCACTCATTTAAAAGTGCCCTTCTCAACAGCTTATACATCACAGCAAATATAGACAAGTAATTTACCTTAGCATGATTTTACTTTGTATTAATTTGCTCCCTCTTCAACGACTGATGTCATTCTTAAATATGTCACTTAACTAGGTAAAATTAGAGCAATTAATCTGACGCGTGCAAGGTGTAATCGAAATTTTATCAATTTAGTTCCATTTTGATAAACATACATTTGCGTGTCATTAGATTGAGTTGAATGCTAGTCCGATAGATACCCATACCAACTCACATACACGACGCACGCTTATATAGTGAAATACTACTAACTGTTATGAGATCAGCCATTCATAACTATAAATAAAGCCGTTTGAATTAAATGCCTGACTCGATTAATTAATTGTCTATATTTGATGTGACAAGCAGAATATTCTGTCTTTTTTTGGCAATGCTATCTAAAAGGTGTGTAATTGATTCCAAGCAATACAGGATAAATTACAGAGAAGCTGAATTTCCAATTCGATGTTTGCTTGGCATATTATGTGTTGTAGAGGGATCGATGTGGCCTCGCTTATGTTTGTTGCCTAGTTCGGTCTCTCCAACTAGACCAGATCAATCCATTGGAAAAACAATATTTCAGATACCCTTTCCTGAATATTGTTAGTATTATTATTGCTATCATTTTTACGGCACCAACAACTACTATTAATATTACTTATTTGACTTCTACTACTAATGATACAACTAATATTATTTGTTCTAATACCAATAAAAACAATATTCTTAATAATGCTACTACTAAACCTATTAATGCTTCTGTTACTAATACTAATACTACTAATAATAATAATGATAATATTTCTGCTTCTAGTAGTACAACAGTTAATAATGATAATAATAATAATAATACCATTTAAACCAACACTAATTATACTAGTATTACTACCAATAATAAAATTTCCATTGCTACTAATAATACTACTGATAATAATTTTGACTATTATTATTATTTCTTTTGTTAATATTTATTATTATTATTATTATTATTATTATTCCATCAATACTATTAATATTTTCATTGCTACTACTACTGTTAATAATAATACTATTTGCATTTTTTCATGGTTATACGTCAACGTAACATTCGTTTTAAAATGTTGCTCTTGTTTATTCTTTATGATGATACTAATGCAAATTAAAATAAGTTTCAGCTAATGTTGGCGTAAATTATGCTTGCCTTGTCTAATTTAGATATCCATTTTCACGAGACATTACTTCCACATTTCTATTGCTGTCATATTATTCAATTGTGTTAATGTTCCGGTTTTCTATGCGATTTGTTGCGCTACTGAGTGTTACTGGTTTGTATCTAAATGAATGATTAAATGGAAGGTACCATATTTAAAGTTACTAGAAGTTTCGCCTAAAAATAATCAAAAAAGATCTGAATAAGATCTAGACCGAAAAACGCTATTCTTTCTAGAATAGTGTACGATAACTTTACTGACTTCTTCGTTGATTACTGTAGCTTGTTTCAGGCCTAAACATAGTAATAGTATGGTTAATTATCTGATCTATGTCGTGAATAAAACGGGATTGTTCATAGTTCCTAATGAAGTAGGAGTGAAATTTCATACAGACTATTTCGTCTATAATAATTGCTGTATAATCACATAATGGCTAACTGGTGTTTCAGAATATGAGCGCTTCACCTGTGTGTGTGTGTGTGTGTATTAATGACTGCTATGCGTTTAGTTACACATAATTAAATGTACTTGTATAGCCAACTAAGTTATATAAAAGTGACTGAATGCTAATTTGGATTTTACACGCTTAAGTCTATTCTTTTTAATTCGAACTTTGTGAAATGAAGTAACTAAGAGGTAATCTGCGTGGTTAATGAGATGGAAAAGAAATTAAAATATATTCTTGGTAAAATTATGCCATAATAATTGATGAAATGTATAGAAAGAATATTTCAAATGCTAAATTTCACTTAAACCAATCCACTTTTATTTACTAATTACTAATCTTTTAATAGCTAATGAAGTTTCACTATATGATCGCATGTCGCGTATGTCCATGTAGTTTTGAAGATAATTTGGAAATATTCAGTTCAGCACAATTGTATAGGTAATTCTTTGTGCATTAACTGATAGATTTGTAAATTGAATCCATCTCGCCAGCGGATTTTTTCGACTTTGGAAGCTACAAAACTCTAATCTCGATCTTGCAGATTGATAAAAATTCTCTCGTGTCAGAAATTTAGAAAAAGTAATTACAGAGAAATTTTTAAATTTTCTATTTCCTTCTAATATATTTTGCCGATTTCGGTATTATATTTCCTGTTTCTAGGATTACAAGTGTATTCATTTTAAGCTATTTCTGACCCGATGTTTAAACAAGTGTGATAACATCCACTTTTAACGGCGGTTTTAGTGTGGCCTTCCGTTACTCCATAGATATCGATTTTACTGCGCTGCTACGATTATGTCGTACAATTTTATTTCTTTCACTCTTCACAGTTTACACAGATTGTAACATTACTTTGTCACCTGATTGCTTGATTAGATGCTAGATTTTAGATGTTTTGTTTTTTTGCAAAACTTTCAGACTCTTGTCGACAATGGCTGGATCTGCCACACATCAGGAAGTGCAGAGCACGCATTTATACACGGCTGTGTTTTCTATACTCTTTTATTACCAGCTGAAGCGGCGAGTGCTATGCGCCTCACTAGTTTAGGTGGCAATAACATTGCGCTGGTTTCACCAAGTTCAACACACCACACAACACTAGCAGCAGCAGCAGCAGTAGCAACAACAACAACAACAACAGAAATGAGTTATCCATTAATAGCTGCGGAAAGCCCGTCAATCTCACTTGGTCGCACTGTTTCTTCAGCTACAACTACCGGTTCTTCAGTTGTCCACACAAACACTTCTGCTGCCTACACAAATATTAATATAATGAGCAACAATATAAACACCGGAAGCACGCCCCAAAATCAACCTATCGCATTTTGTCAATCATCTGTTCAGTCTGCTCTGACGTCAGCCATATCATTTTCATCAGTAATTCATTCAGTGGCACGTATCCACGTTCCTCATCTTAGCAGTGGTATCACTACGACAGTGGACAGTAAGGACGTTTCTGGTAGGTTTCACGTCATATCCGCCTTGAAATTTAACTGCTAGTTAAGGTAGAATTCTTCAGGCTCTACTATTTTTGAGGCTGGTGTAAATGCTATTGTCAGTACGACATAGCTAAGCAAGTGAAGAAAAAAACACGAAGCCACTGTGTTGGGAATTCTTCAAAGAAACGATATATGCGCGAATCGCACAAAGAAGACAATGTTTGTTCTCGTTTGTGTCTGCTGACCTCAGTAACTTTTTTATTTTTACGATATTTGACACCATTTAAATTGCCCCCTTGCGCAAACGTACAAAATATGGTCGTTCTAAATGCTAAGCATGTTATCTCTAGGTGTGCAGTCTGATGTACATGTGTACGGATGCAGATTGTGGCTTATTGTCGTGGAGCCTTAAACATGATTTTTCGCGAGAACTGCTCTATTTAAGCTTTTAGTCAAATCGCATCGACCCTTCCAGTCTGTTTTTGTCTAGTTTGTGTTTATTTGGCCTACATAAACGGCTATTCTAAATAATTGGACAATTTGTATATTACAAAAAAATGTATTAATCCAGATTTGAGCTATCAGTTCGGCAAAGATCCGATTGATCCTCATTTCAAAATTTGACATGAATTCTTCTTCGTGGCTGCTGGTTTCTTAGTCGTCCCCTCACTCCGAAGGCCTCCACACCATTCGTACCGACCACTAGAAATGAAGTACGATCTGATCTTCTTCGACTGGAAACGAGGTACTGAATCGTGCCAATCAATCTAGATTAGATCGTACCCCGTTTCCAGTGGTTAGAACGAAGTATGTGGAAGCCGCAGGAGTGAGAGGACGAGCCATCATCCAGCCACCACAAAGACTAACCCAACGCGTGCTAGGAAACGCAGGTCCATCAGATCTTTGTGGAACTGATATTGCAAATCTACCACCCACGAAAGATAATCGCGGCTACTTTAAATTTGATGATCGCACTGCGCAACATAGAACAACAACAACTTCCAAGAGCTTGTTTGTTTGCACAATTCTGTACAAGACTTGCCTTTAGCAACAACCTCCAAATATGAGAACAATTCAACAATCCTTGCCATAATTAAAATTAAACAGCGATGTGTTGGTGAATCGCAATATGCTGGTGGGCTAAAGCGCAGATCGAATCATTGCTTTGTTATCGAATTTGTGCCTATGGTTTTCAGTCAATATAGAGAAACTTTAAACGTCCGCAGAATATTATAAGCATTGCCTCTGAAATTGTTTGCTTCAATCGAAATACTGTAGTAGACATACTGAGTTTGTTGGGAGCTTTATTTTCTGTAGACCGAGAAATGCTATAAACAAATGCTGTTCTGTTCATCTCACAATTTTTGGGCTGATAAAATCTCCTTTTATCTCTATTTATTATGATTAAGTAAACCTAATGATAAACCAATTTGACTTCGTCAGCCGTTTTATGGCTCCTTTGTTGTTTTTTTATTGGATGGCAAATTTTCATACATTTACTTTGCCTTTTCACTTTCTCTAGCTGGTAGTGCTGGAAATCTGTTTCGAAATGCTTCTGCTTCCCCACTGGGACTAAAATTAGCCTCGGCTTTTCGTCCACTGACTGGATCATCAGTTTCGACGACACCTAGCAATATCGTTGGATTGCAGTCATCACATATTGCAGGTCAAACGCCCAATGCTGGTGAGTCGCCTTGCGTCACAGGATGTGTCAGTGCGACATCAAACAAACCGTTGGTTGTTAATACTAGCACTGTCAAAATTGATCCAAAATTAACGTCTGCGATTGATGTGGATACGAAAACAACAGCAACCATTGTTGATACGACTGCCGTTGACGTGCATAAACAAGCCAGAATGGGTACTATTGAGAATAATCTGGTTAAGTCATCTGTTTTTTCGTCAACCTGTTCGATTACTGAGAAACAACCTATTCTAGCCGTGGAATCTAATGTTTCTATGGTTACTGACGGTCTAGCTGGCTACAAGCAAATCGATAGTGTTTCGGATCCCACCATTATTTGTCCCTCTTTTTCTTTCTCGAACGTCACCACAAACAATAATAGTACTTGCTCAGTTATAAATATTTCGTCCAATGTCAATCATGTCGAGACATTTGAATCCTACATCCCTTCCAGTTCTTCCATTACAGCGTGTACTACCAATGATATTAACTCTTGCAAAAATGGCAAAAATTATCAACAACCTAAAATTGTAGGCACCATGAACTTGCTGGAAAAAGAAGGCAACAGGCAACAAAAACTTCAGCATGTTGATGTTCACCTGGATGGCAAATTACCTACATCGATCGAATATTCATCTGAATTTGCTAAAGACAACTTCCGTGTGACACTGGAAGAAAGCATGGTTAGAGTTCCTAGTGAGTGTACAGATAGCTTTATGCAATCAAATATGGAAAGAATTTCAGGTACAGCAATTATGGGAAATGAATGTTTAAACACTCCTCTCTTCAAAATACGAACTGCAGCGCTCAATGAAGCAAACCCTAATGTGTCGATAGAACCCACTGGAACACCCAGATCAACTGATCTGACAATGATTTGTCCACCGCATACAACATGTATGTAAATCCTGTTTAAATGTATTTCTCTTTTGTTTACTTTCTGTAGTGCTTCATTTTGTGTTCATATATTCAAATGTGTAAAGAGTATTATGTCCATGTACTCAAATTGTTTGATTTTCAAACCCGCTGCAAAAGCATAATGTGTGTTATATTTTCTCCTTTTAATCACCATTTCAGTTTGAGAAAAAGAAATTCTATACTAAAATAATGTCTGAAGTGTGTAAAGAAATTTCAGTTAGTTCATAGAAACATCTATTTTGCAAAATTTATAGTAAATTCCGCGTTATATGGTCCATAATGAATTTTATGTTTATTCATTTGACTATTTTAAAAGCTGAATTTCCATCTGGTTTATAACTTTGAAACATAAATATGAGCAATCCGTTGACTGTAAAATGCACTTCTACAAGTACTATTCATAACTTCTTTTACGTATGATGTCTTCTTAATACCTATCTAGGCATCATATATCAGTGAAGTTTGGCACTTGAAATAGATCGCCTATGTTATGATTTGCTGCTGAACATTAGAAATCGTCCATGTAGTGTTTGGAGCTTACCAGTACTATTTCAGGTCTTGCAACGTGTTCGAAAATAACCGCGCGTTCCTAAGAAATAAATTTAATATATGACACATTTCAACACTCCTTTCCTAATTGGCATGCTGCATATCCTAAAATAAAAGATCGATAGTAAACAGTTAGAAATTTTGTCCAAAGCATTGCCAAATATGCTTCATTTTAAATAAAAACTGACCAAAAGATTTGTGTATAGCCAAAAATTGCATTTGTTTGACGCAGTGTAATGGTGCAAGACTTCGAAGCAACTATACCCCGGTTCGGGTCCTTGTCGCAGCAATTCTAGCATGTACTTGATGTGTGCCAAATAAGGACGAAATCACTCTTCTTGAGGAACTGCATTTTCTATCTGATGCAATTTTTAACTTTATACTCTCTCTCTCTCTCTCTCTCTCTCTATATATATATATATATATATATATATATATATATCACGGAAACATTAACTTATTTAAATATGGAGCAATCTCGGAAGAGGTTTTCTGTTTTGCATAAATGTGTTTGGAAGTAGTTTTCGGCTGGTAGTTGGTTAACTCTCGTTTTTAGTATCTCACAGAAAATTCTTTTGAGAAATTGAACCTAAAAACTTTTTGTAAGAGTATGTAAAATAAATGCCAGCTTCGAATACCGCTGTAGAGAAAGCTCCAATCGACCGAGTGAAAAATTATGATGAAAGTCAAGAACGGTGTTGTGAACTGTTAAGTGTAAATTTAAAGTTCATTTGGATAAATAGAGATTAAAAATGTGTGTATGTGTGTGTGTATCGAAATGAATTTCATGCAGCCATTGAACTACTTATAATTACACACGAACATTCACCCTGTCTTTTATATGTATATGTATATATATATATATATATATATATATATATATGCTTTTATATTTGTGTATGGTTATTGCTTTTTATGCTTTTAGAATTAATTAAAAAAGGTACTGATAAAAAGCTAAACCTGCGAAATCACTATTTTTTTCTTTTAAAGTTACTTTCTGGTAACCTGCAAGATAAGCGTTAATAACTCAAACTGTTAATGTCAATTTCGATAAGCTATGCAAGGAAAATGTTGTAAATCCACCGCAGTGTTAAAGTAGTAAAATCAGTTTTCATTTACAAATTCATGGTTCTAACTAACGTAAGTTTGGAATTATACTCGCTATTTTAGTTACACCTCTTCACGCGATAATAAATTGGGAATTTTTGGTTTTGCGAGAAAACTTTGCATCGAACATGTCTAGTGAATTCCACACATTCTTATGGGAGATATTTTGCTTTAGAGCTCGTTGTCTGGTGAAAATTAAAATTAGTATTTGAAGCAAGTTTGCGGACTTCAAAAAATCAGCAATTCTATTTTTGAACCAGACGTGAAATATAGAAATACTGTAATAGTGCAGTGAGAAGTAGCAATGACCATCATGTTTCATAAGTGCTACGCCATACTTTGGCTATATTTTAATTATTAATTTCATAAGTAAGTGATTTATAAATTAGTAATATCGCTTATAGTATCATTCTAAGGTGTCCATTCTTTAAAATGATGTGGATTTCTGTAGAGAGGATTTTCATTTGTTAGAATATGCCAGAAGGAATTCAGCTTCCGTCGGCTAATGGTAATTGTTGAATCTCCGCGATTTTCGTTCGCGGGTTGTCGCTTTGCACTATCAGTTTCGCAAAGATCCGACTGATCCCCATTTCCAAGTTCGCATCGGTTTTGTCTTCTTTTTGACTTGGTGTGGATTCGTCCCTTCCTTCCGAAGGCTTCAACATCGTTCATACTAAACACCATAAATGAGGTACGATCTAATCTTCAGATCTTCACAGTGTTTAGTGTGCGACAGGGTGGCTCAGTTGTTAGAGCACCAGATTCTGAAGCAGACGTGCCCAGGTTCGAGACCTGTCCGAGGCAAATTCTGGCTAGTACTTGATGAGTTTCCAATAAGGACGAAACCGGTTTACTGGGTTTAATTTCCTTTTCTACACTATAAAATTTTTAATTTATAATGACAAACTTATGTACCTAATGGGTCAGGTGTTTATGTCAAGATTAGATCGTAACCCATTTCCAGTGGTTAGTATGAACGATGTTGAAGCTTTTGGAAGAAAGGGACAAATCCGCATCCAGCCAAAAAGAAGACAAAATCGATGCGTATTTGGAAATGTGGATCAATCGGATCTTTGTTGAACTGATGGTGCAAAGCGCCAACCCGCAAACACAAATCGCGGAGATTCAACATATGAAGCTCGCACTGAGAAGACATTACAAAGATAATGGTATTTGTTTACTTTAGATATGCCATTCATAGTGCATTTAAACCGATGCCAAATTTTAATTATTAACCTCATATTCCTAAATGAAGCTTTGTAGCTGAACTTGAACTAGATTTTTAATATAAACAACCAGATAGAAGAGGTATTGGCTGAAAACAAGAAGTCCATAGTCAGGTGGAGGCAATGAAAATCCAGACTGTCAGGTCCGAGCGTGTCAAGAATGAAGAAGTAAAAATCTGCTATTCAAACGAAGGCATTGTCTACTGTGAATATTACTTGCAGTCTCAAATACTGACGCGTTTCAATCTATCAATTTCATCGTTAGAGCACGAAGGTAGACAGACTTAGGCGGATCAAAGCGTTAAAAAAATATTATGTATAAAAGTTTTGAAAAACAGCTCTCATCCGTAGTGGTCTTACATTAGTTCTGGTCGACTTGCTGTTGACTGAAAAGTTTTACTACAGCCATAAACATAAAATTGGGAGACCTAACGCTTCTTTACTACAAGTAGTTTAATAATGGTATGGTTGATTGTTTGGATGTGGATGATTTTATTTTTAAATCAAATTTGAGGATTCTAGACAAACAATATCCAAATTGGTTTCAATTTTATTGCTCTGTCTACATATATTGCAGTTTTAACGTAGAAGTTCCCTGCTCAACATCAAAGAATTAAGTCATACTTGCGTTTTCAGCCTTCTATAAAGCACATCCAATCATGTATGTATATATCCTTACATACTTTCATACCTACATACATAAATACATTCATAAATATATAAATACATACATACAGACATAAATACATACATACATACATACATACGTACATACATACATACATACATACATACATACATACATACATACATACATACATACATACATACATACATACATACATACATACATACATACATACATACATACATACATACATACATACATACATACATACATACATACATACATACATACATACATACATACATACATACATACGTACATACATACATACATACATACATACATACATACATACATACATACATACATACATACATACATACATACATACATACATACATACATACATACATACATACATACATACATACATACATACATACATACATACATACATACATACATACATACATACATACATACATACATACATGCATACATACATACGTACATACATACATACATACATACATACATACGTACATACATACATACATACATACATACATACATACATACATACATACATACATACATACATACATACATACATACATACATACATACATACATACATACATACATACATACATACATACATACATACATACATACATACATACATACATACATACATACATACATACATACATACATACATACATACATACATACATACATACATACATACATACATACATACATACATACATACATACATACATACATACATACATACATACATACATACATACATACATACATACATACATACATACATACATACATACATACATACATACATACATACATACATACATACATACATACATACATACATACATACATACATACATACATACATACATACATACATACATACATACATACATACATACATACATACATACATACATACATACATACATACATACATACATACATACATACATACATACATACATGCATGCATACATGCATACATAGCATACATACATGCAGCCATACAGACAGCGAATCAACGCCTTGCACCAAAGTTTTATCAGAAAGGATGCGGTGGCCTCAGTAAATTAACAACTACTGAGCATATAATCAAAGCAGCCACCAAGTGTGCACAACCAAATTCATCATAGTTCACGAAGCGAGGTCGGATATATTATTAAAAATTTATGAAGCACTGTATATGACATAACAAGAACCATAACTAGATGTTCAAAAATTCCATCAAAATACTATTGTTACGTGATCGATGATGTGACTAGCAAACGTTTGTTGCCAGTCCATTAGTTTTTGGAAATACTTCGAATGCCTTAGTTGGCATCTTCCCTTAGTCCACAATTCTGCACAAAGTGCGACTTTTCCTTGAGCATCTCATTTTTACTTTTGGCTGGTTATTCTCATAATAGCTAACAAACGTTTCACTAGATAGATGCGCGTCACGCATTTGTTTAAATCCATTATTTCTATGTCCAACCAACTAAGTTAAATTACAGTGGATGAGTTTTAATTCACTCTTTACATGCGTTAGACTATTTTTTGTGATTGCAAAACGAAATGACGTAAATGAGGTGCGGAGCCAAGTAACTAAAACCCACCCTCAATACCATCATGCAAGGTTAAGTCATAAAGACAAACAAAACAAGTGATAAATTTCGTTCAAATCGCCGAACTTATACTTATAGAAGGATAAGTTCGTAACAGCTACTGTCATTTCGTTAGCAGGGAGCTCACCACGTGTGCGCATGTGTTTTTATATATAACTGGTAAGTATTCACTTTAATATAATTAAGAGACATGCATATCAGTAAAAATATAAAATATGATTAAAAACAAATAAAAATTTCATATCTTAATTAAGAATTCTATCAAACTAAATTTGAAAATCATTTACCAGGACAGATTTGTTTGATTTTTGAACTCTTATCACTTGAGATCACCCTGATATTGCATCACTTCTATAATTAAATGAATTTGGTTGCGCGTGCGGTGAAAACAATCACTTTAATCAAGGTTGCGATCTTGATATAAACGCCTGATTCTCTATGTAAATACACTTGTCAGTGTAAACCAAGCATTGTAGAGCGTAGCAAAAGGCAATTCATTCAGTCGACCGGTGTCATCCTTATTAGGAACTCATCACGTAGTCCAGAATTTGTCGCAGACAGGGCTCGAACTTGGGCATGTCTGCTTCGGAATCTGTTGCTCTAACCACTGAGCTACCCTGTCGCAAAGTTAAAACAATTTTCATTTATGTACTAACCAATGTTTCTTAGTTAACCCTATCTTTTGGTGGAGCCTATACGGAATCCTTTAGACTTTAATTTCCATCTAAGGGATGACATATAGACTACACCTAATCGAAGGGCTAACCCAGAAATATTAGTTAGTATTCAACTGCAAATTTTGTTTAGTCTGCGGTAGGGTGGCTCAGTAGTTAGAGCAACAGATTCCGAAGCAGATGTGCCAAGGTTCGAGCCCTGTCCACGGCAAATTCTGGACAGTACGTGATGAGTTCCCAATAAGGACGAAGCCCGTCTACTGGATGAGTTGTCTTTTCTACACTATTCAATTCTTAGTTTATACTGACAAATATATGTACTAATGGATCAGGTGTTTATATCATGATCGCAACCTTGATTAAAGTTATTGCATCATTTTAATTCGTACGATTAAAATGATTAATTTTAAGTATGCAAAAGGTAGATTATTAATCAGTGATTTCAGTTTTACATTGATGGAAGTACAAATGTATTACTTATATTTAACTCAATTCTTACCATTTGTATACACACACGCGCGCGTGTACTACGGTTTTAGTCAGTCATAAATATAAATCAAGTGGTTTGATTAAAATTTCAAACATAACCAAATAGTCTAACGCATGGAACGAGTAACTTCATTTTCAGCCACTGCAATGTAACTTACTTTGTGTGCGGTAGGTAAATCTGCAATGACTCAGGGAAATATCATACTTTTTTTTAGTTTTCTCCTAAGACTTGCGATGATTTGTGGACTGAGGTAGAATATCGAAAAATTTATCAGAAGTATTTTCAAAGAACAATGAACTGCAAACAATGCTGTGCTATTCACAACACAGTCCAGTTAATATTGAATAAACCAGTTTCGCAAAAAAATTTTTATTTTCGTAAAACGATATAGTATTTGACTGACTGCGAATAAATAAATGAGACAAGTATATTCAGTAGGCAAAACAAATCTCATCTGTTCAGACGCCACAAAATGTAACAAAAGTGACAATTAAAAAACCATAAAGTCAAAAGAACAGGCAAAAACAGATGTTACGTAGACAAGGAAAGACGAAGGGCTTCGCACGAAACGGAAGCTGTGCATCTATCCTCGTATATCCACATTCGGTCATTTCAGAAGCAAAATAAACTAACAACTAGAAGCATTTGAACGAGAAAAAATATGCGCACTTTCCACATGTAGATGGTTCACTAAGCCTAGATAGGCAACTTTCTGAAATAAAACAACCTCATCAAACTTTCATCCATTTATTTTAAAAACCACCTACACTCAATGTGTAATTCCCATTTTTATGGTGTATTTTAGGAAGATCTAGCCATAAATACTCAAAAATAATTTTAATTTTATCTATTTAGTGAGTGTTTATCTTCCTATTGCGTAATTATATATATATATCATCTATTAAACCGATTTCGTCCTTATTGGGAAATCTAGGAGTACTGTCCAGAATTTGCCGTGGGCGGAAATCGGACCAGAGAACATGTTTTGGAATCTGAGATCGCCCAATGCACCGCCCTTGCCGCATAACTCACGCAATTTGTAGTCATATTCCAATTCATGTTTATTGGTTAACCTTTCTTTCAGATGGAACCAATTTTTGATCTCTTAATACATTAGGCTATATCTAGCAACTTCCAATCTGTCATTGTTCAACATATATCACACCACTTGGGGAACTGATATTGATTTTAAGTCTAATGGCAGTACTTTTATTATATATTTTTTGCCAGTATAAAAAACATTGCATAGGCCGGTTTCGTCCTTATTGGGAACTCTTCAAGTACTGTTTAAAATTTGCCACGGACGGGAGTCGAACACGGACACATTTGCGTTGGTCTAGAACTCTTTCCACTCCGCCACATGTGTCGCATACTACACGCACTATTAAGTCAGATAAAAGCTGATGCTTTTGGTTTGTCTTTCTTCAGGTGGAACCCATTTGGAATCTCATAAGTCCTAAAGCTCTAACTAGATACCAATAATATGTTCTTATATAACAGACATAGCTCAATCTGATGATGTTATTTTGATTTAGATTGCAATTCCTGGATTTTATTTACATATGTGTTACCAATATAAACATAACATTGCATCAGGTAGAAAAGGCACCTCATCCATTAGACAGGTTTCGTCTTTATTGAGAACTCTTCAATTGCTATCCAGAATTTACCGCTGACGAGACACGAACCAGGGCACACTTGCTTTGGAGTCAGGAATTTTATTCAATACGCTATCCGTGCCTAATAATACGCGTAATTTAAAGTCATAAACCAACTTGTTTTGTTAGATTTTACATCAGGTGGAATCTATTTTGAATCAATTAAGACTTAAAGTTCCACCTGAAGGAATAGCTTCTGAAAAGGTAAGTTGATTTATCACTTGCCAATTTCGTGTATTATGCTGCACGGGTGGTACGAATAATAGCTTCCCAGACTCGGAATCAAATGTATTCGTGTTCGAGTGCCGTCCGCGTTAAATTCTGGACAGTACTTGAAAGGTTACCAATAGGGACGAGACGTGTCTTATAGATCAATTGTTTTTGAAATCAAGTGTAATGTTTAGTTTATGCAGTTAACATATGTCAAACCTATATATTATCCAAATCCCTGCATTAGGTGTCAAATCAATATGCTTTTTGATGAAAAATATGCAGGATGTTAAATTAAGATCATCTCTTCGAGAGTGGCCGTCTTCTTATTGGGCCAACTTCCTAAAGGAATGCTACGAGTGGCGATGGATTTTTTAACATTACGTGAGAAACTTTTGTCTAATCACATCTGCGCCTGTATATGGGCCGTTTATAGATGGAACAGTCCTACGTTTTCTTGGTTTATACCTGCACACAATCTTACTCCACATAGACTAGAAATTGTCCCGTTCACATTACCAAACTCCAACAACTTCCCCTGACATCTAAATATTGTTTTCGCCACGCCGTTTATATACTTTCTTATTATACACTTTAACCAGTGAAAGACCTTTGCACAGGTAGCAAATTAGAAGTGTTGTTCATATTATTATATGCTTCATATATTGGATTTAAAATTTGTTAGTTTGGTGAATTTTATTTTCATATTACATTTGTCTTTATTTTACTTTCTCTTTAACTGTTATATGCATAAAGTATAGAGCATAAGCAGTGTTTCGAACAAGAACGAAGGATTGAAATGGACTGTAGTATTTATTTACAATTAATTTGTCAAATTGTAGCATAGAAACTGTCTTAGTTTAAAGAATAAATGAAAATTTTCAGTGTAGCAGTTTTAAGTAGCTCTAGAATGCAATATTGTTTCTGTGCAGGTGTTCCTGGACGTCCGTCATCTGCGTCCCAAGTTTCTTCGTACTTCAAAGATGCTCTGCCAAGCTATTCAGTATTGAATGAGTCTGGCACAGCTAAGCCTGCCTGTTCTACTACCGGCCCGTTCACTAACAATATACCTTGTACATTCGGGTTGGACTTCAGTGCAGACGGTAAAACGTTGGCATTTGGCCAGTCTGTTATGGGAGGTAGTGCACCATTTTCAAAGTATGACCCAGCTCGTCGTCTTTCACAAGGTTTCTCGCGTATAATGGAGCGTTTCGGTGCCGGAACCACCTCATCGTCAGCATCTAGCAGTGCTGAAAAGCAGCAAACAACCGCAGTTGGTGGTGGTGGTGGTGGTGGTGCGATCAGAGCCAATCAATTTCCTCCATATATGGATAGACTAAAAGATGTGGACGATGGTCCTGATGCAAGCATGAACACCTCTATAGTAAAAGAGGATGTATTAGGTAAGTTGATAAAGCTCAACTTTATTCAACTGATGGACTTCACATTTTTCAGTGATTAGAGCTGTTTTTGTTTTATTTTCGAAGAATAAAACTATTTCCTTCACTGAATTATGCCCGTATCCGCAGAAATTTTCAGACTGATGGCAGACCGAATGTAGTCAGTCGAACTAGCAGTGTTAATTTGAAAAACACCTATACTGGACGGATATAACTGCACCTCTCTCGAAAGCAAGATGCTGATCCAGTCCATTCTTCCAAAGCCTGTCACCATTTTCCGAGCTCATATGAACTAGCAGTTCGAGGAGTAGTGAGTCCAACCAATCTTTTACAGTAGCATTATTCTAGACCTCGCTTTCACTCGCACGCACGCATGCTCATACACACACAAATTTAAATCAGTGTCGATTTTATCGATTTTCTGTTATTTTATCAGCTGCATGCTCCAGTTATACACGATGATGTCTCTTGTTTTAAATCACTGCTTTCCAACGTTGTGCGTATCTTGCATATCCGGTAATTGACTATGCAAACGACTGAAAAAAGCACAACTGTTGCTCATAGGACGCGCACTATAACGTATCTTAGTTTGAAGGACAAACCATCGACTGGACCATGGTTTCTTTTTTATTGGATAGCTTCTCCAGGGTAGCTGGAATTTGCTGAAATGGCTAGAAACAGTGACGCATTGGGTAGCTGAAACACTATCCTATGTGTTTGCTCATGCTCTGGTAGATGTGTTCTCCTTCAAATTAAGATCTTATGAATTCTCAGTCCTTTGATGAAGAACGGGATTTATTCAATCAGCCTTGCCGTCACATGATCAGTAGATAGAATAAGAAAATCATCTGATGAATTTGAAATCAGTTTTTAACTGTACGTGGCATAAACTAACGATTCAGTTTATTATTATGAAAGACATTCATTTTTGGTTTACTCAGGACTTTTTAACAATGCTGTGTAATTTAATGATGCCACTACACAGTTGTGGTTTTGGTCCGCAGATTTGTCCAGCTGAACAAAAGAACTCAGCAATGCAATTGAAAAGCCTATATCACAAGCAAAACAAGAAAATGGTTAAATATGGCGAAAATGTGCCAACAGTTATGTTCGACAGGAATTAAAATGAAGTACAATTTGTAAGGGAGTACTTCAGGTGAAAGTCGTATTTATGATTTGCCCAACTCTGTATAAATATTACTATTTGATCTTTGTGTTTAATTTCTCTGTTGGACCTCGATGATGAACATTTTAGGTCGAATTGAACCAATTGTGAAACCGATTCAATGGAAATGGAATTGGTGTTTATTTGTAGTCCGCAAAATTGATACCAATTTAAATGAAGTTTGCGGATTTGATAGAATCAAAAATCTTATGTTTTAACCAGTCGCAAAAAAGCATTATTAATATTTTAATCAAATAGTTGTTGTTAACTCCCGCACAATCAATGTTAACCTAATTTGATAACTCATATAAGAACAATTATTACTAAACAAAACTGTATGCATGTATGTATATGACTTGGATTACATAGTTACAAATTAGTTCGTAAAAGACTGGGAGCACATGACATAGTCTGCTTGAAAAAAGGTTCATTCCCATAGGCGCATGTGTCGACGTTTTGTAGCGACTCGTCAGTAGGCACCTGCATTAGGTACCAAGTTCGCCATAAATTTAGTCTAGTCATGTAGGAATATTGAAAAATGCAATACTTATGTGCTTTAATCACATTACACCTGTTGCTCGTACTCACTTTGTTGTCTTATTATTTACCTATATTAAGTAACTCGTTATCAGCACGTCAAGAAGAAAAAAATAATTCTGAATGCCTTTTATGAACAGAAATAAATAAATAAATATATATATATATATATATATATATATATATATATATATATATATATATATATATATATGCTGTCTGTATTAACCAAACATTGCTTAAGGTAGTAAATGCATTTCATCAAGTAACTCAATTTCGTCATTATTTGGTATTTAATTTCCGCGGTCATGACGTTAACTTGTGGCATTTGCTTCAATACCTTCGGAGGAAAGGTACAAATCGGCACCCAGCCACGACGAAAACAAACACGATGCGTACTTGGAAATGGCGATCAATCGGATCAATCCGAAACTGATAGTACAAAGTGACTACCTACGATTGATAATTTTGGAGAATTATTATGTGACGCTTGCACTGCGCAACCTTTCAAGAAATATCTAACATCCATCATCACCTGCCCCATAAGTTAAAAAAAGAGAAAAGTAGCTCAGTCCGATAAATTAGCAATTACGGATATTATGCTCCAAGCAGGACACCTCCGCGAAGGATAGAAAGTCCAATTAACTCTGCTTTCCTGAATTTAAACCAGCAGTAGTTTTAAGGCACGACATTCTGGTCATTAATTCATGAGTTAATTAAAATAAAGTGCTCAAATATATACGCAGAGTCCAATATTCAAATAGGAAAACATAATTAAACATCTTATAACGCTTAAAGCGTGGGTGGTCTAAACTAAAGCCGAAACATATATACGTTAGCTCAGTAGTTCACCAGAGAACGTGGAACAAACCTGAATTTAAACCAGTAGTAGTTTTATGATAGGATGTTAATTTGTTTTCATCTTCTGTTTCGCGGTCCTTGTATTCTTCTACTATTTAAGTTGCCTTGTTTGTTGGCTTTATGACTCTTCTATTAAGAGTTTCCTCAAAGAAAATATCTTTGAAACCGGTCATACTAGCAATATAGCTATTTTAATTACGTGCTTTACATTGCAATTTATTTCAAAATTACTATTATTTAACTGCAAATACAGCAATGAAGGCTGTTGTGGTACTGTTTGGATCCCGTCTGGATCCAAATTCGTTATATCTAAAGATGCCTACTGTGTCCCTGTCGATGTTTTCGCTATTCGGGCCGTTGAAGAGCAAAGAACTACGCGTAATGGCATTAATTAAATTTAATTTACGTGATATGACATTACATAGATCCAGGTAATGTGTCTGTAATAGCAAAATGTGCTTCATAAGTTAAAAGCTGGAAACGCAAACATACGGTTGCATTTCCTGTGCACGGTTGTTATGCTGTTATTAAATTTTCCTTAATTATTTCACTAGGTACACCAGGTAATAATTCAGGCATCTATTTAGCTAATTTTAAACATCCACTTCTTGTATTTATTGATTGCGTTTTGAAAATATTTTAGCTACTACTACCACCATCACCACGGCTGTCGCTTTTGACGAAAAATGTTATGTTGGTAAGTATGTCACGAGTAGGGTCGGCAACAGTTCGACTGACGCTTACCACCATAAGTTCAATCAGCAGCACCAACAAGAATACGTACAGGCACGTCAGCTTGCGAATTCGTCGCTTTCTCAAAACGAAATTTTATCTGCTTCTCAAACAAGTCAACTCTGCCAGGCGTATGAGAACGCTTCAACAGAACTGAAACCGTTTACTAGTTCTAGCGCTTCTGGGGATGCAGCAGTTGAGTCCGCTTCTGTACAGTCATTGCAATGCGGCGACTTTAACGGTGCTGTGCCCGTCCAGTCGAATACTAACGTGCTTTCTGTTGATCCAACTATCAATACTTCTCGTAATCTGACCAGTTTAACTTTAAATACACCTGCAGTAACACATAGCTACAACACATTCACGGCCAATACTACAAACATGAGTAATAGTCAGCTGCCTCCTCGTGTGCCGTTGTCTTTGAGATCAGTACAGATTTCTGGACAAAATTTGAATACTTTCAGTAGCAGTACAGCCAGTGAGCGACCAAACGCAGCTAGTCTTTTGATTAGTCCTACTAGTCCTGTGCCGTCAATGGCATCCCTACCAAATGCTATTCCACCAGAAACCCTGCCTTCTCCCACTGTACCGCAGGCTTCCTATGAGAAAGCAGTGGCCAACATAGCGCCATTGCGATATAATACACCAGTGCATAATACAATTACTTCGGCAGGGTCTGAAACACATGTGCATGGTGGAGCTCCATTTGATATTAGTTGCTGCATTAATAACAGCAGTGAGGCTTTACAAGAAGTCATGATGCCGCTAGGACAAACTATGTCAGAAACTCATCAGCCATCCCCTAATCTTCAACAAAATTGTGCCTATATATCGGAGGCGCAAAAGTTGCCTGAACAGCAACTGTATAGTAGCGGCCCCTTAGTAGGCACGCTTGAGCCAATGAGTGGAGGTGGGTTTTGCAATGTTCATGTTTGCATTATTTTTGTTGTTATGGCTTTGCAAGCAGCTATTCAAATATCGATAATTGTTTTGTAAATTTCGTGACTCATTAGTGACCTGTTAACTGTATTAAATTTTTGAAATACTATTATCATCAGAATGATTCGTGAAGAGCAAGAGATTTTAACCAGGCCATCTTAGGCAGGTTTTCGATTAGGAACGGGATCTATGCACCAAATTCATGCATATCGCCGCACTCTTGAATTGTGCTAACGGTGTCACCAGTCCATCAATATATTTTTCTTGACTATTCTGCCGATTTCAATTCGGCGTTGTGCTGGTTGTTATGGCGAGCCATGCTTAATGATGGCGTTCGGAAAAATAATTACAATTGATAGATAGATTCATTCGTGGTAGTAAGGGCATTTCTGAAGCTTTTGTCATTGACTGAGGCGTTGCACATTGGTGTGTCATTTCTCGCATTTTGTCTACTTTTGCTGTTGATGCCGTCTTCACTGAAATCACCAGAACACTCCCCGAAGTGAAGATAATTGGTAATAGCCAATATACAAACTTGTTATACGGTAACGATGCTGTTCTGATGGCAGACAATGGAGACGAGTTCCAGAGAGCCACTAGTTTTGCTCAAGAAGTGCCTTGTAAAGTACGGTCGTGATGGCCCACTTTGATCCGGAGCCTTAGATTGAAAGTTTGACTAACTCTTCTCCTAGATCAAAATGAAATGCAACATTTTGGCAATGCGACGATTATACCATTCTCCGTCGTGTATTTTTTACGGTTTTCTAAAACTCTCAAATAATGGTACTTTGAAATATTTCTAGCGATTGCCAAAACATTTTAAGACATCTTGTTTGTGGATATCAAAGCAAATAAAAAGTTTTAAATAATGCGTATCGGAACATCATTTCCATTTCCCCTCTAAAAATACATAGCTCAACGTGTAATTAGTTTTCAGACAACATCATTTTCTCAAAACAGACTTTTAAGGATTTTTATTTAAAGCGAGAATGCGATCTTGACATAAACACCAATTTTGTTATATATGTACATTTAGCTGTATAAATTAAGCATTTTATAATGTGGAGAATACTATTCATAAAGTAGACCGGTTTCGTCCTTATTGGGATATCTTTAATCACTCTCTTGAATTTGTCGCGTACAGGGCTCGAATCTGAACACGTGTGCTTCGGAGTTTGTGATTCTATTAACTGAGGCAAACTGTTTTTAAAGCAACGAATAAGCTATTATACTTTAATCCACTTTTTCATAAGGTATTAGACTATCATTTATTTTATCCTTGCATGATGTGTTTATTCTTGTCTTCAGGTGGTCAGTTGAATGGATTGCAACAAAATGCGAAAGAACAATATTCTGGAAGGAATCCGTCTCAACCACAGGATGGGCACTCCATATTGAGAATGACAGGATCTTTAGCTTCACTACAATATCCACAGCAATCACATTCAGTCCAAGTTCATGCTAAACAATTTCAACAGAATCAGGTAATTCTGCTCGTCTTTATATATGCACAACGCATACAAATGATTGTGTTATCATAAGTAAAATTTTCTAGTAAAACGTGACCAAACTGATGCATGAATTTTGAAATTAACTGCATGGTCCTTTTCAGTGAATTCCTCAAAGGACTCAAATAAAATAAATTCTATAAACACCTGACCCATTAATTACTTACATATATCAGTATAAACTAAGTATCGTATAGTGTAGAATTTCCTTTTCTACACTATACAATACTTAGTTTATACTGATATATGTAACAACAAAAAAGATGCGCACGAATGAAAAAGAGGTGATCTTCCAGCGGAAATCTTCAAACGAAAAGTAATTCGAGCGACTAAAGCACAGTTTCCATCAATACAGGTGAGAGTGGTGTTCAACACAACAAAACTTATGCGCACGAATGAAAAAGATAGCCTCTCTGTGACATCAACACCTTTGTCTGTATACAAATTTCAATGTACCTGCAACGCTCAGTACATCGGCAGATCAAAAAAGAGGCTCGAAACTAGAATAAATCAGCATCTCCCTCAAAAACTATTAAAGAGGGGTGCAGCTCCTGCACAAAAATCAGCAATTTGCGAGCATGTACTACTCACAGGTCATGCTGTTAGTAGTAAAAAATTTTCAGTTCTCTACAAGGTAAAAACAGAGAAAATGCTGCTGGCTTTTGAAGCTATTGCAATTAATAAGCTGAAGCCCTGCTTAAGCGTGCAGAAAATAATTCAAAAAGAAATTAAATTGGACTGGAACAAAGACATAACTGACATGCCTTTAAAAATAGCCAACGCTTCGCAAAATACGACACATACATCAATTACGGACGCAATTACAATGAAAGCGATGACACACCAAATGACGTTACGCAAAAGGAGTGGTCTAAATTGCGCAAAAGTAGTGGTCTAAATTGCGCAAAACAAAGGCTAACATAACGAAGAGGAGATTGGTTACGACAAATGTACAGTGGGATTGGATGAACGAATATACTAATGAATCCAGAACAATGGCTGTAGATACTGGTAGAAATAGGGTGTATTAATAAATTTTATTCCATGGAGTACGTTGTTTTGTTCATATATATCCTTGTATACAGACAAAGGTGTTGATGTCACAGAGAGGCTATCTTTTTCATTCGTGCGCATCAGTTTTGTTGTGTTGAACACCACTCTCACCTGTATTGATGGAAACTGTGCTTTTGTCGCTCGAATTACTTTTCGTTTGAAGATTTCCGCTGGAAGATCACCTCCAAAGGAACACTAAGCGTTACTATCTGGGGAGTTTTTTTTCTTCCAAATTGGCCTCGATTTTGTTGCGTTGCCTCAAGTTGTATTCGATGAACCAGTCCGGATAGCCATTATTTCTCAACGCTTCGCGAAGCAAATTTAGCTCTACTTCAATGTTGTTCGGTGAACAAATCCTGCGTATTCGTGTGCCCAAATTTATTATTAGGTTCCTTTTGTACGCCCTTGGCACACTACTCATATAATGGATATATTGTCCAGTCCAGCTTGATTTCTTGTGAACTGACCTTGAGAGAGTACCTTCTTCATCTCTCGTTATTCCTACATCTAGGAAGGATAAATATCCGTCTTTTTCTTCTTCTATTGTAAACTTGATTTCCTGGTCTACCTTGTTTATGTGATGTAGCAGTGTATTTGTATCTTCATCCTTTTCAACGACCATTAAAATATCAACATAGCGCACGTAAAAATGAGCTCCAAATTGCGAAAAAAAGGCCGTACCGAAAAGGTCTATGGTACTAACACTATGGTTTCCGAGACGGAACATGATACCAATATGATTGATATCAATTTATGCTATAGTTCACCGAAATTGAGAATTACAACAATTTCTGAACACCTGTTACTCCAGTAATTATTGTACCTTTTCGGTACAATAATGTTGGTATCGGTTACTAACACAATAGCTATAGTGTCGGTATCCTTTACAGACTCGGTATATTTATTATATAGTGTGAGTTAGCGTTGAAGTCGCATTGTCGTAGACTATATGATGTTCGCTTCACTATTGCAAGTTTACACATTCGTCTAGGAGATTGTACCGTCCTATTATCCCACATTCTTAACCAAAATATATAGTGGTTAAAGGGCGTAATACCGGCTCCTACTGATGAGTCGCCAGTAAGCACGAAACGAATGTGCATGAGATTATACTTTCCGTTCATGCTGCCTTTGTTTTATCCTTCTGGTCACAACTGAATTAATTTGTTTCTAGTTTCGCAAAACCTAATATATACATGCATATATATTAGTTCTCCACAACAAACAGTATTTAACTGTAATAACGAAGAGGAGATTGGTTACGACAAATGTACAGTGGGATTGGATGAACGAATATACTAACGAATCCAGAACAATGGCTGTAGATACTGGTAGAAATAAGATTTATTAATAAATGTTATTCCATGGAGTACGTTGTTTTGTTCTTATATTTAAAAAAATGGTGAAAATAGAAACGATCAATATATATATATATATATATATATATATATATATATATATATATATATATATGTGTGTGTGTGTGTGTGTGTGTTAAGGTGAAGTTTGTTGTAAAGAAATTTTATTATATTTGTTTTGTCAGTGTAAATTAAACATTGCATTGGGAATTATTGGGAATTCTTCTGAGCACTGAACAGAATTCATCGAAGACGGATTCGAACTGGACACATATGCTTCGTAGTCTGTGATTCTATATATATATATATATATATATATATATATATATATATATATATATATAATTGAAAGAAAAGACATTGAATAATGAAATGGATAATAGCCGGTTTATTTTGAGAATAATCGGCGGCAATTTACTATCTCTTATTTATATAAATTCTGAGTTTTCATTCGATCGAATGAGTGACAAATATTCTGATATTCAACTTTATTTCTTGAATTTTGTTTGCATTTGTGATTGTGTCTGTGTGTGAGTTTCTGTGTGCGTGTATTTGTATTAAAGATTGACGTTTGAGATCAGGTTATTCTAGTATTGATGGATTGAGTTTAGACCAAGTGTGCACTTTGTTGACTACTGCGTGTAAAAATGTTTCTCCCCGTATTTTGTCTTCATTTCGTCACCTTGAAAACAACACTGCCAGTGCAGATTTCAGCGTTGATCACTCAAATTGTTGTGCAATTTATGTTACAATTAACTATGTCAGTGACTCCGTTTGCACATCTGTTTGTTACCAGTCCGATTGATTAATCGTTGAGGCTAGTCTAATGGGTGATCGGGCTTGCCTGGATACAAGTAAAAAGATGCTGATTTGTATGCTTTGCGGCCAGTCCAATAAAAGTATAATGTTGATGAATCATTTGAATGGCTAGACCGGGTGTTTGTTGCTTTATATTATGAGCTTTGGACTTTGCTTTGTGCAGAACTAAGAAATTCGTCAAATGGTCTGAGTGCTCTGTTTCAAATATGTGCTTTGAAATAGCTAGTTGTCCTGTAAGCAACAAACAGTATTTAACTGTTAAATATTTAATTCAATGATGTCAAGCTTACCGCGATATGTGATAACTGATATCGATCAAGGCCTTGAGAGAGTACCTTCTTCATCTCGCGTTATTCCTACATCTAGGAAGGATAAATATCCGTCTTTTTCTTCTTTTATTGTAAACTTGATTGCCTGGTCTACCTTGTTTATGTGATGTAGCAGTGAATTTGTATCTTCATCCTTTTCAACGACCATGAAAGTATCAACATAGCGCACGTAAAAATGTGCTCCAAATTGCGAAAAAAAGGCCGTACCGAAAAGGTCCATGGTACTAACACTATGGTTTCCGAGACGGAACATGGTACCAATATGATTGATATCAATTTATGCTATAGTTCACCGAAATTGTGAATTACAACAAGTTCTGAACACCTCTTACTCCAGTAATTATTGTACCTTTTCGGTACAATAATGTTGGTATCGGTTACTAACACAATAGCCATAGTGTTAGTATCCTTTACAGACTCGGTATATATATTATATAGTGTGAGTTAGCGTTGAAGTCGCATTGTCGTAGACTATACGATATTAGCTTCACTATTGCAGGTTTACACATTCGTCTAGGAGATTGTACCGTCCTATTATCCCACATTCTTGACCAAAATATATAGTGGTTAAAGGGCGTAATACCGGCTCCTACTGATGAGTCGCCAGTAAGCACGAAACGAATGTGCATGAGATTATACTTTCCGTTCATGCTGCCTTTGTTTTATCCTTGTGGTCACAACTGAATTAATTTGTTTCTAGTTTCGCAAAACTTAATACATACTTGCATATATATTAGTTCTTCGCAACAAACAGTATTTAGCTAGTCTTCCTATCAGCTCCAGTCTTCAATAAATAGGTTTCTGTGGTAAATATGGTTGGATTCTTTCGATCAATTTCTTTCTCGTACGTTCAATTTATATATATATATATATATATATATATATATATATATATATATATATATACCTCACATACATGAAAACATGTAGCCTATAAAGGATTTGGAGAGCATTGGCGAATGAGCCTTGGCATCCACCATCATGATTCTCTGTGTTTTTAATGTGATTTTAACTTTTACACAAAGAAAATTCTCCTTGGTGATTTGATTTAACCATCGTGCAATTATTGAAGCCGATAGATCCATTTTAAATGGTTAGTATAGGAAATTATTTTTATGGTATCCTCCGTGGTACGAATTTGACTTGACCTGTTGTTGATATATATTAACCGCTTCGAGTAGTTTTTCATTGTAACAGTTTTCTCAGGTAACTTAACTCTTCCTCGATCTCGTTTTCAGGGAGGATCTTCTTGATTATGTTTGCTATATTTTTTATTTTGGTTTCTTGTGTGAGATTTTGGTACACTGCTATTATAATAAGTTCATTGATTAGTGGAGTTACATTTTCTATGTGTTGCTAATGTCAAATCACCATTTTTGCTTGATTCAGTTGGATTTCCAAGAATGGAAAGTGTTGTTCTCGTTTTTCTAGAGAATGAATTTCATATCTCGATCGGATTTTTTTGCTTGTTTTACAATTCTGATTTGATCTGCTGCGTCTTGGATGAGCAATAATATAACTACATAACTTTCGTGTAGTGCGAACTGATTAATTATGTTTTTTCTAGGTTAGTTTGTTCAAGATAGTGCATGTATACATATGTCAGGATAGGTGCAATACAGTTTCCCGTAGCTAAACCATTAAACTGACGGTAATATTTCCTTTCAACTGTAATTTGCCTGTTTTGGAACATGCTAATATGAGGTCGTTGAGATCATTTGTATCTATTTTAATATCCTGAAACTTCTGCTTAATCAGGTCACACAAGATCGTCGTTTTTTCCCCTGGAATGTTCGTAAATAAGAATGAGACGTCAAGAGAGATCATCTTACTTTCTATGGTGTGTTTTCTTTCACTTGACCTACTAGCTCGAAATAGTCCTTTATGGAGTTCGTGTTAATAACATTTATTAATGGTAAAATTTGTTTGCAGAGAATTTTAGCTGGTTTATGTTGCTGTGCGATGATCAGTGACATAATGGGCCACACCGGAGGAGCTCCTGAGACTGTCAAGTTCTTATGTTTTTTTTTGTTTTCCGAAATTTTCACTTTATGTATTTTTTCTGTAAGTTCTGATCTGTTTTCTGATTTGGCCATTGAGGATAAAACGTATTTCTTCATATCTTTCGTAATAGCATTTATTTTTGCTTCGATATTTTTTAATCATCTTTCTGTTTGTTGTCTGGTTTGAATTTGGTTTGTTCATTTATGATCTCGTTCATGGATGCTTTATAAGCATCAGCTTCAAATATAGAAACTTATTTCTTTATCGGGTTTGGCAAGGCGTACAGTGTTTTCTGGTTGGTGTTTCCTTGGTTCGTCTATATGTTTGTTTGTAATGATTTGACTTCTTTTGAAATGCTTTATGTACTGTTCTATTGCGCTAACTATCTGAGATTTCATTCATTGTTCATTGAATGCCTGTTTGGCGATGCTTCTTGTTAAGTCGTGAAAATTTTTAGTTTCAGCCCGGATGTCAATAATGTCGCGTGTGTTTAGGTTTGATCCTAAGGAGAGTAATTCTTGCTGGGGTTTAGATAAGATCGCATTTGAATAATTGTTGATAAATGCATCGTGATTGGTTCGATATTTTTATTGAAGAGGAATTTTGTCTAGATCTCTTGTGAGGCCATTCAATATCTTGTCAGCTGTTGTTCTCATCAACGTTTCTATTTCCATTGTAAAGGCTTTGAATTTGCTCTCGTTCAAATTTTGCAAGTTGACGACTGAGTGATTGAATAATTATGTTAGTATCTTGCAGTTTTGATTGGTTGCCCTCGATGGCATTAGGCAATAGGCGGTTTATAAGCTTATTCATTGGTTGTTCGTTATTTTTTCTGCACTGCTATATTAATCCTTTTGGAACCACATGTGACTGTAAACACGATTTGAAGAATTTTATTCTCTCCAGAGGTTTGTCACTCACATAAATGGCTGCTTCATAAGTATTTAGTCACTTTTAGGTAAAGGCTGGACTCACTCTTTAAAAAGCTTTATAATGTTCAGGCTTGGCACCGTCAGCAAACTCGGCTACACAAGCATATATTTGAAACAGAGCACCCAGTCAATTTGAAAAAATTATCCCTTCTACACTAAGAACTACCAATATGATATGTTAATCGACTGGTCACGAATCACACAACCAAACAATAATTTGCTAGCATCCAGACAAGCCCAAACACCCGTTAGACCAGTCTAAACAAACATTCGATCGGATTGGCAGTAAACTGACGAAAATAAGATGCGCAAACGGCATCACTACCACAGCTAATGGTGGCAGAATTTGCATAAGAATGCGAGCGATCAGCACTGCAATCTGCACGCTCTGCCCAGTTAAGGTGCTAACAAAATTAGAACTCAAGATCAAATCGGTACGAAAGACAGCTTACGAGGGAAAAACATTCATACACGTAACTGCCAACAAAGCGAAAATTTGTGTATTAGATTTTGTGTACCTGGAAACAAATTGTCCAAGTGGAACTAGATGAGTCGCCAGTAAGCACGAAGCGCATGTGCGCATGAGATTATACCTTCAGTTCATGCTGCCTGGTGTCTATCCTTTTGGGCATGTTTGAACTAACTTGTTACTGGGTTCTCAATACTTATTAGTTTTTCGCAAGAAAAAATCTATAATTATAACTATAGGTACCGATTTTTCCCACGCACTCCTTCTCTTTTGCTTTCTCTTGTTTTACTACATTAATAAATATGTTTGCATTTCAATTTCCGCAAAAGCGTATCGTGTTTGTCAATGATATGAGGAAACATGAGATGTGCTTGCCAAGTATTTGATATTAAGATTTAAATTTTTATAAAGTACTGGTATGTGTACGTATACAAGCAATAGGCATAATTATATATTGTATGTTCGGGAGAGCTAATATGGATGCAAGTGTTATTATATATTGCGTAACTAGCAACAAATTATTTCTAATGAGACTGGAAGGCTATTCCAAAGTCAAACGAATGGAAGGCATAAATTCATGTACCTATGAGTTTTGTTCATTCCAGCGACTCAATATGAGCCGGCACTGTATTGATTTTAAGTCTAACTTCCACAAGTGGCATTTTATCTGCTATAAAATGACAGCTCGGAAATGGATAATTGGTACTTCAGTCTTTAAGATAGCTTCCACCTGAAAGAAAGACGAACCAGGCACATAATTTTAGTATATGACTTCAAATTGCGTGCAGTGGGTATAATCCCAGACCTTGAAGAATGTGTCGCGGTTCGCGTTTCGTCGGTGGACAATTCTGCCTATTACTTCAAGAGTTCGCAGTAAAGTCGAAACCGGTCTACTGGACGAAGCGCCTTCGCTACCAAATGCACTGTTTGGTTTATACTAAAAATATATATAATATTGCAAATGCTCCAAAGACAAATAACCCAATGCATTTTGATATATTAGGAAAACCTTAAATGTGTGCGAATTATGTGACTTTGGAAATAGAATAAATTAAAACGAAAAGGAGAATAAGCTCTGTGCTCAAAACATTATAGTCAAGCAACAGCGTCATATTCTGTCCTTGATTGGCGTTATTTATTATATTTGCTTAGCTGTCAGTGCATCTTTAATTGGTCCGTCATAATCGGATCAAATATGTATTATGTTTGGAGCATAATAATAGGCGCATCGAATGTAAGCCCGAAGCACATGTGTCAAACTGGTATATGTACGTATACAAGCAATAGGCATAATTATACATTGTTCGTTAGGGAGAGCTAATATGGATGCAGGTGTTATTATATATTGCGTAACTAGCAACAAAATATTTTTTATGTGTAGTTTGGTGTATTTTGCTGTACCCTGACTACTGAACTTTTTAATAGATACACCATTCCTACTGAATAGTGTAGTCCATTTTTACGTGTAGAAATATATTTTAACTTCATGTAGACTGGTCAATTGTCAACTGCTCATCTCCTTCCGCCGTCTTCATCAACCACTTACACTCAACGAAATGAAGTGTTTTCTGCTACCCTCGCCCATGCTCGTCTGGTTGCCGCCAGTTTGCACCTAGTTCCAAATATTTTTCCTGATGCTTATCGTCCAAAAAGTAGTCAAACTGCGTCTTCAAAGACGGTTGACTTTCAACGTGAATGGTTCGAGGTTGCCCTTGTACACACCAACTTGCCCACGTCTAGTGAACATTGTGAATGCGCCGATAGATTTTCTCTCAAAACGGATAATTCAATGGCAGTGGAGAATCTGGATTTTGCAGGTGAACTGTCGAAGAGTACTGATAAGCCGGTCGAGCAGAAGGTATCAGTGACAGCAGAAGAAATTGGTGATGAATGTAAGTATCACAATTGGTTTTCAATGCAGTACAGAACAGATATTGTTAGATTTGCATCTGTTTTAACTCAATTTAAATTGCTCGCAACAAATGTAGCAAAATTGTTATCTTGATACCTTACTGCATTCTAAGAAAATGTTTTATCAAATTCTTAAATGAAATTTCAAATGGAGAATGCAAGTTTTTCAGTATTTCTTTGTACAATTTGTCCGCATCATTAGTAGCGTCCGACAGTTATGTAATTGGCATGACATCCCTAGATGTGAAAAAGACTAAAAAGAGCTTAAGAAATAACTAAAATATCTGTCAAACTTGCATTAGGTCCTTTACCGTGGTATTTTTTTATGATTTATAACCTTAAACATGAGTTAATAAGTACATTCCTTGCACACAATTTGAACCAATATGACAGTCATTAATTTATAACTGCGTAAAACTCATTGCTGCATTCATATTCTGGATTGAATGACAAGATTGTGATTATATATATGCTGCAAATATGAACTACACATCTCACAAGGTAGAGAAGGAAATTTTTCAAGTAGACCGGTGTCGTCCTTGTTGGGAATTCATCAAGTGCTTGCACGAATTTTCCGCAATCGGGACTCGAACTGAGACACATGTGAAGGAGAGTCTTGCACTCGTCCACTGCAGCAATCCTGTGATATACCACACGCAATTTTCAGATATATCCTAAATTTATTTCTGTGACTAAACTTTCATTTAGTGAAACATTATTTGGCATCTCTTATATATATATATATATATATATATATATATATATATATATATGGGTTCAACCATTATTATTCATGTGTGCCATTAATTGAGAAATAAGTCATTCGTGGAAGTATACATTTACTTTAAAGCGTGTATATACAACACAGTTAAAAGAGACCGTTTTATTTCCGCCAGAATTTAGCTCGGAACGTACATGCTGTAAAACGTGCGTACGCCCACGCACGGTAAATTCTGAACATTTCGTGATGAGGTCCCAACAAAGACGAAACTGGTCTAATGGTTGAATTGCCCTATCAGCATTATACACTGCTTAGTTTATACTGACAAATGTATGTACAAACAAGGTTAGATATTTAAATCAAGATCGTAAACTTGATCAAATAAGTTGTTATCACTGCCCGCGCAACAGAAGTTTTTTCAAGTATACAAATGTGCATATCAGTACCACTTTCCTATGTAGCGTGGTGTCTCGTCTATAATAACAGATTGGGGACGGTCAGTTGGAACTTCAGGTCTAATGGGAGGCTATATTGGCTCCACCTAAAGGCAAGGCTAACTAAGAAACATTATTTGGTGTATAATTGCAAATTTTGTGTAGTGTGCGGTTGGGTAGCTCAGTGATTAGAGCACCAGATTCTGAAACATACGTTCCTATGTTCGAGCACTGTTCGTGGAAACTTCTGAATAATACGTGATGAGCTCACAAAAATCTGTCCACGCAATGGATTGCTTTTTCTACATTATACAAGGCTTATTATATAATGAAAAACATACGTATAATGAGACTGGTATTTATTTCAAGATCGCAACCTTGATTTAAATGATGCTCATTTAGTTTTTGCCAGAATTTCTTCGACCGGAATTTGAACCAGAACGGATTTGGCTCATCGCTCTAACGCTAACAGGGTAAGCATTACCGAATAGGATCCACTTGAATGGAAGACTGTACAAAAATGTAAGTTGGTATCTTTGAAAGACAGGTATTGACTGTTTAATTTATCGTTAGGTACAACCTAGCCACGATGCCACACAAATATCACCGATTGCATAGTTTCTCTCAGAATAAATTGAATTTGTTCAGCTGAATTTTGAACTTTATAACTGAATGCACCCAAATCAACTCCGGAAAGTCAATTGGTCGCT
Source organism: Eudiplozoon nipponicum (assembly GCA_029291075.1). NCBI lineage: Eukaryota > Metazoa > Platyhelminthes > Monogenea > Mazocraeidea > Diplozoidae > Eudiplozoon > Eudiplozoon nipponicum. The sequence continues at coordinate 70,292 of JAQBSW010003178.1, forward strand.
TGAAGATAAGGAACCACGTCAACATGTAGAGGTGGATATAAGACGGCAACAAAAACATAAGTGGCATGTTTAATCGTGCTTTTTTAAACAGAATACTTGTGCTTGTCACAGAAGAAGCTCAAAGCTCCGCAAATTGATCCCGTTATACGTTTGCAATAATGCCTCCTTTTGGTTAGTATTCAGTAAGCGCGCATCAACGGTATTGCACATTCTGTTTCTGCCAGCTCTACGTCACAAATACACTATAAATTTTAAAGCCTTATAGATTAAGCATGGCTGGGAAAGAGGAGAGCGTTTCCAATACAGTCAGCCATGCAATTTGCAATAACAGATGGGCTTTAGTATTTTGTCTAAATTAAGTTGTGATAAAGACATCCGTATAGCGGAATCCGTTACTTGTTAAATTATGCAAAGACGGCTGATTAATCACAGAAAAGTAGGAAATAATTTGAAAATCTGAAACTCCATGTTATTTTTGTCTTAAAGATGACATATTGTACATTTTCTCGCTTATTTCACACTTTGTTTATTACCTATTTAAATGCTTGATCAACTACTATGAACAATTATTATAATCAAGGTTGCGGTCTTGATATAAACACCTGACCCATTAATTACTTACATATGTCAGTATAAACTAAGAATTGTATAGTGTAGAAAAGGCAATTCATCCAGTAGACCGGTTTCGTCCTTATTGGGAACTCATCAAATACTGGCCAGAATTTTTGCGGACAGTATAAAAAAGGCAATTCATCCAGTAGACCGGTTTCGTCCTTATTGGGAACTCATCAAGTACTGGCCAGAATTTGCCGCGGACAGGATACGAACCTGGGCACGTCTGGCTTCGGAATCTGGTTGCTCTAACCACTGAGCTATCCTGCCGCACACTACACTACACACAATTTTCAGTTATATACTAACTAATGTAACTGGTTAGTCAATTTTACCTTTAGGTGGAGCTCATATGGCATCCATTTAGACCCAAAGTTCCAACTAACCATGCCCAATCTGTCATTACTGAACAGACACCACATTACATGTGGAAATGGTATTGAAATGAACATTTGTACAATTAAACGAACATTGGTTGCGCGGGTGGTGATAACAATTATTATAATCAAGGTTGCGGTCTTAATATAAATTCTGGCCAGTACTTGATGAGTTCCCAATAAGGACGAAACTGGTCTACTGGGTGAATTGCCTTTTCTACACTATACAATTCTTAGTTTATACTGACATATGTAAGTAATTAATGGGTCAGGTGTTTATATCAAGACCGCAACCTTGATTATAATAATTGTTATCACCACCCGCGCAACCAATGTTCGTTTAATTATACTATGAACAATGGCTGCTTTCATTTTCATGGATCATTTATTAAATTCCCTAATTTATTGAATGCACACGACAAAACAACATAGTTATCTAAAGACAAAATATGTCAAATGGTTTATGAAGAAGTAAACACACATATATTAATCTCCAGTAGACAGGATACAATATCTCGAGATCTTTTCATGTTAAGGTTCCAATGTCTAAACTACTAGGATGCACCAAAGTCAGCATGACTAAAAGTGTATTCCATTGACGCATTCGTTTCATGCTTCCTCCTTAATCATGAGTAGAAACTAACAATACGACAGAAACCAACTTTAGGTTTGGCTACATTTTAAGGGACAATATTGCAATGATTTCGCTTAAAAGTTTGCATGTTAGAGCAAGATTATTATTAAATTTATATTGCTATAGCAGAAATATGCACAGATAATTCTGTCATTCAAGTATGTATTAGGTGTTGCGAACCTAGTAACAAATTAGTTCAGTTGTGACCAGAAGGATAAACCAAAGGCAGCATGGTTTATCCTTCTGGTCACTGTTTATGCTGCCTTTGGTTTATCCTTCTGGTCACTGTTCATGCTGCCTTCGGTTTATCCTTCTGGTCACTGTTCATGCTGCCTTCGGTTTATCCTTCTGGTCTGTTCATGCTGCCTTTGGTTTATCCTTCTGGTCACAACTGAACTAATTTGTTACTAGGTTCGCAACACCTAATAAATACTTGCATATATATTAGTTCTTCGCAACAAACAGTATTTAATTCTGTCATTCTTTTGCTTCGAATTACTTGACAAAGTTATAGTGAGTCTGGTACATATTTTACATTACTTATGATGAATAAACAGTGAGCAGAAAACACAAGCTTGTTTTGGATTTCGTCCATTATTCAAGCTGTTTTTGATAAATTATATTTCTCCTTTATGTACGAGCTTGTTACTATGGACGATATGTGCAACGCACACTCGTATATATGCGAATTCTTCAAAACAAAATTTTTTAAATTACTTGTAATGCTAGTAGTGGTTATTCATCAAGCGGCTTTGTGGGCTAAATGGTGTCGCTTGTCGGGGTATCACTTTCGATCCCGGAGTCTATTGATTTTTTTGCGAATAACGATAAATCAAAAATTTAGTTGATGAGTTTTTAATTTGAGATCGAAATTTCTTTAAAGTACAAATATAAAACATTTACATTCAATTCGCTACGCTTGGTGATTAACTGCAATGTATGCGACAAGTGTATGTGGGACGCGTTCGTCATTGTTCCTCGTTTAACATTTTTTCGAAGAAAAATATTTGTTCGTTTCACATATATTCCACTCTATAAGTTATACAAATTAACAATTATTGATTGCGTAGGTAACGATATCAATTCCTTAAATCAAGTTTGCGAACTTGATATAAACACTAATCACATTATATCTAGCAAACGAACAAAAAAGCAAAACTACTGTCAGTCTCACATACTGGCCTTCCTTCATCCTCATCAGAGAAAGACTGCTGTTTGGCTATGTTGAACGACTGATTGGATACATTTGGATTGGTGTTTATATCAAGCTCGAAATCTTAATTTAAAGAATTTGCCACTCTAACTTGTCAGGATATGCGCTTTTTATGGTGATTTTTAATTGATTATTGTGCGCGTAATCGATTTGCTTGGTTGTCTACGTTATTGCTCCAATGTGCATTTGCTTATAACTTAGGATTGTACTTTCAGATCACATTTCTTAGTCACATGTATTGTAGATTGGGAACTTACTGGCTTGTGCGCATTATACGACTGTATATATGAGAGTACACCTTTTTAAGCCATTATTTTGGCACAACCTAAAAATAATATGTGCCTAATCTCGTCATTGCTGGCGTTTGAAATAGTCACTATTGCTCTATTTAGCCGATCTTTTACAACTTCTAGATGTTCAATTTATTCAATTAATCACACAGAACTAGTATTTTGCACTTTATTTTCCTTTATTAATTCGAGGTACATGTCGGCATTTTTTGCTTTAACATCATTATGCCTTGACCCTTATGAAACAAAATGCCATTGATTGTCCCGGTTAGTTACGTAATGTAATGCCCATGGTTATCGGACCTGGCACATAACATACACGTGACGCTGAAATATCCTATATAAAAGTAAATAGTTCATATTTATATCAAAGAAAGTTATCTTATTTTACTTTTAATATTCATTATTTTCTGAAAATTGCCTGGCACGCTTCGCAAATGAAGCAGTAAAACTGAAATGTTTTATAATAGAATAATTTTGTTTGAATTTATGTAGAAGGCATGTTAACATGTTTGTTGTCATTAAGCCAACAAGGTATCTAAGAAAAATACCGCCAGCCGCAACTCAATGACGCGTTTCGACCTTTCATGATCATCATCAGACGGTAGTTTTCTTATCTGATGATGATCATGGAAGGTCGAAACGCGTCAGTGCGTTGCGGCTGGCGGTAGTTTTGTCATGTTGTTCGACGACTGGTTGAATACAATGAGATTGGTGTCTATTTCAAGCTCGCAAACTTGATTTAAAGAATTCTTACAACCACACGCGCAATCAATTATTCTTAAGGTATCTAAGAGTCAGCACTAACTTACTGACCATTTACTATCATCAAGTTTGCGGTCTTGATATAAACACTTGACCCATTATGTATATAAACTTGTCAGAATTTCATATTGTAGAAAAATCAATTCATACAGTAGACCGGTTTCGCCCTTATTGGGAACTCATCATGTACTAATAATTGTTATCACCGCCCGCGCAACATAAGTTCGTTTAACTATATAAATATTCATTTCAATATCACTTCCCCGTGTAGAGTGGTGTCTGTTCAATAATAACAGATGGTGGATGATATTTGGAATATTGGGTCTAAATGGATGCCTTCACCGAAATAGACGAACAGAGTTAATTTAGTTAGTATATAGCTGAAAAGTGTGTGTAGTTTACAGAACGGTGGCTTAATGGTTAGAGCACCAGATTTCGAAGCAGGCGTGCCCAGGTTCGAGCCGTGTCTGCGGCACATTCTGGCCAGTACATGATGCGTCCCCAATAAAAACGAAACAGGTCTAATGGATGAATTGCTTTTTCTATGTTATACAATTCCAAATTTTTATTGACAAATGTATATACTAATGGGTCAGATGTTTATATCTATATCGCAACCTTGTTTATGGTAATTGTTATCACCGCCCGCGCAACCAAGGTTCGTTTAATTACTGACAATATTTCTGAAGGATGCGAATTTTCGTCCAACGCGCAATACTGTGCCGATCAGACACAATCGGAGAAGCCGAAGTTGCACGAAAATGAAATCTATATGAGACTCAACTTCAAATATAGTTACTTACGACAAGTCATCAAACCATACGCAATGGTTTCGAGATCCTCGAAATAAATAGTATTGCCCATTCTGAACACCTAGATATAGACATCTTTCGGAAAAACGAAGCGACGTTATGTGACATGGTTTGTTCTGGTATCATCCTTAGAAGAATTCTGACTTAAATTTGTTGCTGCTCTGCACTAATTTAGTTTTCAGTGCTGAGGGTAAAAGAGTGTGGCCAACATCTTTATTCTGTTCACTGAACTTGTAGCACACCTTTATACTCCAGATGTTGTTCTAATTATATTTATCGTAGCTATTCTCCCTTGATTTGCAGCAGCTTGTAGAAGGGTTCATGAGATATGCCACCCTCTCCTCACCCTAGCAATGCTGAGATTCAACCATCCAATTTGTATAATTTAAAATTAGCTGTATTTGAATCATCATCGATATTGGTATTAATATGAGTCTCCATTGTAGATGAGTTTCTTGCTGAAGTGGAAGCATCTTTCATCGCCTACATTAAGCCACACTATTGGTTCAATTTCTTTTCGTTAACATAGCGAAACGAGATGTGATATTCTAGCTATAGTCAGTTAAAAATTCTCCGAAAATGTCGGTAATTGGTCATTATTCAGCAACGGCTCTAATTGTTATGCACTCATACATGTGTCAGCTGCTAATTAGGCTTTTAAATGATCAACCAAATGCATTTGTCTATAGCGCATGTATGAAAACAACTGTGTATGCTTGCGTTTCGTGGTGAATCATCGATTTAACAATGACTAAAAATGTGGTAGATTTAATTGAAGTCAGAATTGCAGTTCTAATAGGAGCTTAACAAAGTATATTTGTAGAATTTCCATGAAACAATATAATTTTATATATTCAACAACTTATCAATAATAAAATGGGTCACAAGAATTACCAAACGACGATCTTTTGTAGTTTTAAATAATTTTCATGCGCATGACATTACACAGTCATCGGTTGCGTGGCTGGTGATAATATTTATTTGGATCAAGCTTGTTGACTTTGGATAAACATCAATCAAATGTTTTTACCACTTGCAGAGCACAGTAAATTTGTCGTTAGTCACACGTACTGGTTTACTTATATATATATATATATATATATATATATATATATATATATATATATATATATATATAGTGTATGTGTGTGTGTGTGATGAGCCTTGACAACTAGAAATGCAATCTTTATTTCTAATATACTCACATTAATTGCGCTCGACGTGAATGAGTGTGCGACTATTAAGAAGGAAAGCAGTTTTACCTATTGCCATTACACAATTTATTAATTTAAGAATGATCTTATCAGTTCAACTTCTCGTTGTGTTCTGAAGATGATCGGGAATGTTAAAAAAACTTCAGTACGTATGGCTGAATAACGTTTTACTATGCTGTGCGACCGGTTGATATAATGGATTGGTGTATGTCTCAAGTCCTAAAACTTTATATATATATATATATATATATATATATATATATATATATATATATATGATTTTCTTGTGTTCTGTATAATTTAGATATTTTATAAAGTAGTAATCGTTGGGAAAATTCAAAATAAGCATGTTTAAATATTAAACTGTTTTGACATTTACGTGCATTTTACAAGGATTTGCATGAAATTGGACACGAGAAATAATGTAACTTGCACAACCTTTTAAAAGTCTGTTGCCACATGTTTTCACACAAATATTAAATGACTATGGTTCTGTCTACTTTCTGTATCAGAGAACTTTCATAAGCATTCATTGATTGCACCGGTAATGACATTGGTTATTTAAATCATGTTTGCGTATTTCAAACAAATACTAATTCGTTAATTACTATAAGTCACTAGGAGAGTTTTGTTGAATTATCAGTATTGTTATTGGTGGATTAGATAGAACTTGCATAAATTAGTTAAATCTGGTGCTCTAACGCTATCCTGCTGCACCAGTGGTTAGAGCACCAGATTCCGAAGCAGACGTGCCCAGGTTCGAGTCCTGTCCGCGGCAAATTCTGGCCAGTACTGGATGAGTTCCCAATAAGGACGAAACCGGTCTACTGGATGAATTGCCTTTTCTACACTATACAATTCTTAGTTTATACTGACATATGTAAGTAATTAATAGGTCAGGTGTTTATATCAAGACCGCAACCTTGATTATAATAATTGTTATCACCACCCGCGCAACCAATGTTCGTTTAAATACTAATTCGCTTTTATTAATGCATTTGTGTATTTGGTAATTGTACCTAGTAACAAATTACTTCAAATATGCCAAAGTCAGCATTAGGAAAATGCATAATCTCATGCATGCGTGTGTTTCGTACTTATTTGTGACTCATCAGTAGGAGCCAGTTCCTCGACGTATATTCCTCCAAGATATGTAGGACAATCGGGCGACACAAACATGAAACCAGTCACAAAACATAGCAAAACTACCATTTGTACGACATAATTATAATCTTCCACCTTTCTATGTAATTATCAGAGAATTTTAAAAAAAACGTACTGATGAGAATCGAACCACTGTGTACCAGTTAAATTTTTGAAAAAGTAGGTGTGTTTGTAATTTCTATTAGCCATTCGTTAATGCATAAAATACACAGATGTAAAAGCTTAGCCCAATCAGGTTATACTTTTAAATATGTCAGCTAAACAATAAATTGTTTTGATTTCCGAACGAATGTCAATATATATATATATATATATATATATATTTCAATTCGTAAGAAAGAACACATTCCTAATTAGAAATATACTGTGTAATATTAAAAGGTATGGACATTATAAATATATATATATATATATATATATATATATATATGAGAAGAAAGAACTGTAATCAATGGAATAATATTTATTAATAAATGTGATTTATACCAGTATCTACAGCCATAATTCTAGATTCGTTTATATTTTCGATCAGCAAATCCTAACTGTGCATTTGTCGTAACCAATCCCTAATATGAAATAGTCAGGCTTTCGGTGACGTCAATACCATTATCTGTATACAAATTTCAATTTACCTGCAACGCTCAGTACATCGGTAGAAGAAAAATAAACTCGAACATAGAAAAAAACAGCATCTTCTTTAAAAATAAGTAAAAAGTGGTGCAGCAGCTGCACAAAAATCAGGAAGCTGTGAATATTTGTACTACTCACAGGTCATGCGGGTAGAAGTAACACATTTTCAGTTCTATACAAGACTATATCGGAAGAAACGCTTCTGGCTATTACTGCTATCGTAATGTTAGGCTTAACCCCGGCTTAAACGTGCAGAAAGTAATTGAAAACGAAGTCAAATTGGACTGGAATAAAAGTACAACGAGCAGGAATTCTATAATAACAGATGTACTGCAAAATACGACACACTCATTAATTGTGGACACTAAGAATAAAAGAGACGACACATCACATGACGTCACGAAAAACGAGCAGTTTAAATTGCGTAAAAGCAAGACAGACATAGCCAAGATTGGATTTGTTACAAAAAAGAACAAGTAAAACGAAAATAGTACAACCCCAGAATAATGACTGTAGAGACTAGTAGAGATAATATTTATTAATAAATGTTAATCTAATGATTATGGTTCTTGTTACTCATAATTAAAAAATGGCGAATTCAACAAATATTATAAAGATATATATATATATATATATATATATATATATATATATATATATATATATATATATATATATATATATATGAATTTTTATACTTTAATCTTCATGTTAGATTTTAATGCAGTTTAATTGGAGATTTTGTGATAGTTTCTGAAGCATAACTAGACATTGACATTTCTTTTATCATTTCTTCTTTAGTCTGAAAATTGTTTTGTTGTATCTGTTCCAAAAAATTTATTAAAAGAAAAATCTTCTGCAATAAATGTCAGACTTTGTGCGTTAAACTGAAAGCGCATTTACAGGTAGCGTTTACAATCTTCCTTTTTCTTCAATCGTTTCGTGTATATTCGAAACGATTATTTTATAGAATAGTCTGCATTTTGTGCACCTTTTATCAGGTGGCTGTTTGAATGACACGCTTACGTTTCCTCACTATTTGACTTAAATGATCTTGGTCCCAAGTTACACTTCGAATTGTAGCACTTTTTTGTGATATCTGTGCTGAAACTTTCGCTCTGTTATATGTGCTCGATCAATGAAGCATACCGATTGATGTTGTTTTTTATTTATCGATTAACTAATAAATTAATGAAGAATTTTAACTTTTCCCGTCTCGAATATTATTAAATGACTTTCTATCCACGGATTTCCCCGCTATTTTACTGGCATACGCTAAAAATGCAGAAGCGTAATGCAATTCCACTTGAATAAATTTGGAAATCACTTAAAATTATGTCGTGTAGGTAAAGGAAACTGTTGAGAGCACTTTAAATATTTTTATTCTGCATAAAGCAGTTATTGATTTATCAATTATTACCAATTTGCATTTTCTTATATCAAGCGTTATATATATATATATATATATATATATATATATATATATATATATATATATATATATATATATATATATATATATATATAGTTATTTACAGTACAAGTGCGTATACAAAACTTTTTCCAAGGTATTCATTTAATTCGAGAAGATAGGTTGCATGGTTTAAGTCTTGCTAAATTTTTATGTTTTCATTCATGCATTATTAGAAGCATTTATGTACAGATTAACTTTGTGAATAAAAATTGACGTAAAAAATATAACACTCTAAATTTAGAGAATTAAAGTAATGGTTTTATGTGTGACCAAAAATATAAAATCAGAAACTGCGTTTTAATGAATAATTCTGGACAGTTTTAAAAAAAACTAATGACCTCAAAATTATTCTAACCTGAATTAACGCAAGTTTTCGTCATTTGTTCATTCCACGACAAGTTGTTTTGCTGAATGAGCCTTATGCTGTTTTTTTATCGAATAACGAGTCACTGTGTTTTCGCGCCAAATATATTAGATAATTAATATTTGAACGAAACGGCTTTCGTGAAGGACTTTTACTCGTGTCTATGGATTTATGTGCCTGCGCTTCTTGTTTTTATTTAGCTTCATTTATCTACTTATCTTTAAGTCAAGTGATAAATAATGACGGGCGCACGCTAATCCTCGTTTGAAACAACAAATAACGGGCGATTAGGCAAACTATTTGCAAAGTAGCATTTTACGTCTTTTTTGTCTTTATAAAACCACAAAACCACCCACTGCTACTTCCCAGGTGGCAATGCATTTTGGTATCTTTCAAGTTACCTAGTATTCACTATCTCAGCTTATAGTGGCTGGATTTTCATTTAAACTAAATTTCTTTTAAGTGGAAAGAGGGCAAGATGCATGGCTGCTTCATTCATACTTTTGTCTTGGTCTGACAATCATCTAGTGTATAGCTCTCATCATGAAGCATTTTATTTACGGCGAGAATTTATATGAACCGATTAAGCCGGCACCGTGGTGTATGCGTTGTGTACATACCGGCTACCGATAAGTGGGAGTGAACAAAACTCATCGAAAATGGTTCTTCATCGTGTGCCATCAATAACCTAATGTTCATATGCAGCATCAAACATGCTATATTTAGTGTTTACAAAAGGTTGATGTCTATATTGTCTTAATACGCCAACCACTAGTTCTTGGATCTATACCATTAAACGATCATTGACTACGCGGATGATGGTAACAATAATTCAAAACCAAGTTTGCTAGCTTGAAGTAAACACCAATCCCATTGTATTTAACCAGTCGTCGAACAACATAGCAAAGCTACCGTCAGTCACACGTACTGATTGATTTGAAGAATTGTTGCCACCACCCGCGCAATCAATGATTGTTTAATTCTATCACCTATATACATGTGACGAATGCTACAAAAAGTTAACGTGCGTGACTGCATAGAAACTGTGCAGCGAACATTCACATTCAAATAAAATGTATGCCAGACTACTGGAGGTGAGAGCCACATATAAAGTTTTGCTTTCCACATATATTCATTGCAGTTTGCTGTCGTACTGTGATGATGACCATAGAATGTCAAAACGCGTCAGTCGGTGTGACTGACGGTGGTTTTGCTATGTTCTTCGACGACTTAATTCTCGCAAACTTTATTCAAAGAGTTGTTGAATCTGTCCGTTTATCCAGTACTGCCTAACCAAATATAAAGTTTAATTGTGTATTAGGTGTTGCGCACCTAGTAAAATATTAGTTCAAATATGAACAGAAGGATAAATCAAAGACAGCATGAACGGAAAGTATAATCTCATGCACATTCGTTTCGTGCTTACTGACGCCTCATCAGTAGGAGCCGGTATTACGCCCTTTACCCACTATATATTTGGGTGAGGAATGTGGGGAAACAGGACGGTTCAATCTCCTATACGAATGTGTAAACCGGCAGTAGTGAAGCCAGAGTGTATGGATTACTAGAGTAATAGGTGTTTAGAAATAGTTGTAATTCTCAATTTTTGTGAGCTATAGCGTACATTTTAATCCCTCGAGTTGTTACCATATACCGACTCTGAAACCATTGTGTTAACTCCATGCGCCTTTTCGTTAAAATAATTTTGGTATCGGGTACTGACACAATGCCCATATTGTTGCTATCCTTTACAGACTCGTTTTATATATTGTATATAGTGAGTTGGCTTCGAAGTCGCATTGTCGAAGACTTTATATGAAGTTTTCATTTTCGTAAAGGAGATTTTTCGGTCCTATTTACGACATTCCTCACCAAAATGTAACATAAAGGATGTAATACGGGCTCCTATTGAAGGGTCGCCGGTAAGCACGAAACGAATTTGAATGCGAATATACTTTCCGTTCATTTTAGAACTAATTTGTTACTAGGTGCGCAACACCTAATGCATAATTGCGTGTATATTAGTTCTCCGCCGCATATGGTATCCAAATATAAAGTTTGTTTTATGCCTAGCACAGGCTCCTATTGATGAGTCGGCAGTGTGTCCAAAATTTAATCTTGAAATACCATTCGAAATGTTGTTTGAATTTTTAATGGAAGTTAACTTCTCGTGTATGTTTTAGGTTTACTAATAATATCGATCCATACTGACTACAAACCCGTAATCATGAAACTTCTGCGTAGATGAGATTATAACTGTTGTTCATGCTGACTTTGGCATGTCATTTTGGTTATATTTGCGCCAAATTGTTTCTAGGTACGCAATTTATAAAACAAGATTGTATATATATTAGTTCTTACAACGAAAGATGTATGAATTTTTCATTAATTCAAGTTTTCCGGCTTGAAATATACACCATTCCCATTATATCTAATCATTCGTATAGCACAGAAAATCTATCGCCAGTCACACGTAAAAACGCATTTCGACCTTCCATGATCATCGGCAAAGCCCGGAGGAAAACGTAATAATGGGGATCGAACTACGATATATTATAAAGGAAAAAATCAGATCTGGGGCGCTTAAGCCTAATACTCAAGCAGTCATTTTACTTGACTGGTAATATCGGCTGCACAATTTCTTTTCAGTCAGTATATAAATTTTGCATGTCCTTCAGGGCCAGAATGAAATAACACTTAACTAGGTGCAGCATACCTAATACACTAATACCAACGTGCATTTCATTATTGTTGGCGCAAAATAAGAACCAATCGTATACCGTTAACAGACGTGTGGCATCTCTAAACAAAGATATGATTTAATCAATTACGCAAGTTCGACATTTTATGTTATTATTAGTGTATTGCGGAGACTTGACCAACTGTGATCACAGTGCAACCTAAGTTGCACTTCTCACAGTTTGAAGTTTCATGAATTCGGTGATGAAAAGCACAATGGACTGCATATCGGCTATTATAGCACTAATACAAATTTACTTATGCAATAACGAAAACTGAAGGATTTCAATTGATTTTTCATGACGTTTATTAGCACAAAAGTCTGTGAAATTATTCAACACGTCAGCTTACAAGGCACTCAGCAATCAACTTTGCTTCGTTGAAATGCCAGTGATAAATTGTCACTTGTCAACATTTAACCCATTTTATATGCGTGGGTTGGGAATTTAAATTGTCGTTAAGCATTTGTAATAAAACGGTAATTAATTCTATTGCCTTTCCTATTTCGACACGTGTTTTAATTTCGGATTAGTCTCAGTCTTTCAATTTCATTCATGAAGAGCAGGTTCAACTTACTCGAGCATTTGTTACCACTCAGTAAGTCAACATCAGTAATCTTTCTTATTTAAACAGTCGTAATCAATTTCTCTATCGATTTAAATAGTTGTAAGTCGACATGTGTCCAGATACGCTTTAATAAAAAAGTTTACTGGCTAGAGAAAACAACATAAAAATTAAATGAAACTTCGGAAGCTTGCCTACGATCTGGTATTATTTGACAGGAATAAACTTGATCAAATTAGGTTGATGCAGAACGATTAGATAAATAAAAGAACATTGGTTGCACGGGTGGTGATAATAATTATTATAATCAAGGTTGCAGTCTTGATACAAACACTTGACCCATTAATTTCTTACACATGTCAGTATAAACTAAGAATTGTCTAGTATAGAAAAGGCAATTCATCCAGTAGACTGGTTCCGTATTGGCCGCGACAATTTCTGGCCAGTACATGATGTGTTTCCAATAAGAACGGAACCAGTCTACTGGATGAATTGCCTTTTCTATACTAGACAATTCTTAGTTTATACTGACATGTGTAAGAAATTAATGGGTCAGGTGTTTGTATCAAAACCGCAACCTTAATTATAATGATGTAGAACGGTGTTGGGCATATAGGTTGGTATTATCTTAACATGAATTACATAATCAAATGTCTCGTCTAAATATGATAGGCTAATTGACTGTATAACAGGATTTACTCGATAGTCCTTGTAAACTAGATCTAAACGTATAATAATTTAGTACTATATATCTTAACAGCGTGATGTAGATATACATATTTATATGTGTGTAATTGATAAAGAAACACTAGGATCGTTTTATAGTAAATTATATTCATGCTTATAAAAGGATGAGGTGCTGAAGAAGAGAGTCGCTTGTGCTTTGCTTTATTTTGCCCTCTGTGACTATCGAATGTGCTCCAAAGATGACTGCAGGAACGAGCAGTTGAAACGTCAGAACAGCCCGACAAAGAATCATGAATATTGAAAGAAAAACAATTTTAACATTTAAAGACGTCCCGCTGCCTGGAGATGCTTTTTCATTCAATGCAAAATTAAAATAATTTAAACAATTATTTATTTCTCTGTCAGGGATAACAGTTCTGTGAGTCAATTCTGGAAAAATGGGATAAACACTAAACCTACTATTATAATGGTAGCACAACATTGCGAGACTTCCGTAAGTTGCACAATCTAATGCGTTTTGAACTTCCAGTCAACAAAAGAACAATTCAATAAACTAACCAACGAAGATCAAACAGAAATGCTTACATATAAGATATGTAACAAATAATATGCGGCTCTTACCTCTAGTAGTCTCGCAAACATTGTACTTGACTGGAACCGTCTGCTGCTCAATTAATATGCAGCTTTTAACGCACACATATTAGTAATACAACGACACAAGCATTTTTTTATTTAACCAGTCGCACCAATTCGTTATCTTATTTTGATTTGTCAATATGCGTAAGGAAACTACTGCGGACGGGACTGGAACCGGATCCCATGTGCTCCGGATTCTGGAACTCTATCCCATGTGCCAACCCCACGCGTAGTGTGTGGCAAGAGTGGCGTAATGGATACAGTCTGAAACACCGGAGCATATACGTCCCGATTCGATTCCCGTCCGCGGTAAATTCTGGACAGTACTTGAAGAGTTCCCAATAAGAACAAAATCAGTATACTGGAAGAATTTCCTTCGCTACCCGACACAATGTTTATTTTATACAATCCTTCAATTCAATATAACTTAGCCATGTGCCATGTTGTGCTATAACAGATCGGAGGGGACTAGTTAGAACTTCAAGTCTTAAGAGACTCCAAATAGGTTCCACATAAAGGAAGGACTAACGAAAAATTTAAATCGGTAAATAACTTCAATTTATTTGTAGTACGGCAAGGTTGGCACAGCGCATAGAGTCACAGACTCCGAAGCAAATGTGCCCAGATTTGAGTCCCGTCCACAGCTAACTAGATAATACTTGAGGAGAAATCAATAAGAACGTGACCGGTCTACTGCATGCATTTTCTTTGCTACCAGATGCAAAGTTTAGTTTATATTGACTATGTATGTATATAATAAAAATGAGGATCGTTATTCTTTTCGTTAAAATGCCCTATTTTTTAAATTTGTGTACCACACATACATATAATACAAATATAATTCGGAATTGGGGCTTTATTGATATTTTTGTGCTCAATCGATCAACCAAAATCTTTTTTAAGTGCTTTGGGGTTTCTGTATGTATACATCATCCTAGCATCATTTCTGTATTGAAATATATGGCCAATATCTACGTTTTTCCTTTCATAATTTTTATATCTATGTCTATTTCTTAACTTTGACTACTTTCTACATTAAATTTTTGACTTTGTTTCTATGGAATATTTTAAAACTTTAATAGCTTTGAGATTTATTAGCATAGTTTCAACTGTGCACATTTATATTGTAGAGAAGAGTTTGCAAGTAGAATTTTCGTCTGTGCGTCGAGTATGCTTATGACTTACTGATTTTTTGTGGATCAGCATTCATTTCGATCAATTTCTTTGGCTCATTATTATTTTTTACATAAATTTGTTTGACTAATGTATTGAGTATCGCAGGAAAATTGAAATTTACGTACTAGTGGATGTGCAAATGTTGAAGAGAAACTATCGTTTTATATATTCGCAGTAGTTGTTGGAATAAACTGATCTCTCATTTACGCGCAAAAAAAATTATATATATATATATATATATATATATATATAAAAGTGTTTAGGGAATGAGACCATCTTTATATTGCCAGCATATATTACACGTTGTTTAAAGTAGCAGAGACAATACTTCAAGGAGATCGGTTTTGCCTTCATTAGGAATTTTTCAAGTACTTACCAGCATTTGCCTTGACTAAGGCCTGAACCTGTGCACATTTTCCTCGTAGTCTTGCACTAATACCACTGCGCCACTCTTACAGCAATATACACGCAATTTCCATTCATATACAAACTCATGCCTTGGTCAGCCATTCCTTAATTTGGGAGCCTATTTGACATCTCGTCTAACCAACCACCTTCAATCTTTAAGTATCGAATAGACCTCATGCTACCAGCTGAAGTGATATTAAATTAGAATATAATTACAGGATTTCATTATATGTGCTAGGGATATATAAGCTTAGCAGGAATTAAAATTATTTTTATATTGCAAACAAAGCATAAACAATATATAACTTTAAAATTAAAGTTCATTTAATATGCCCTGATTTTATCCTTATTGAGAGATTCAATAGTTTTAATAATAATTTTTTATCATACGTCAACGTTCCTTGATTTCTTGTTTAATAATTTTGTGATACATCGGTGACATTGCGTAAGTATATCACCGAGCATTTGTGGGCACGAAATTGTTTTACCTTAAGTTTCTTCGAATCTTCCTCATTATCAAAGCATAATTCCTTTTGCAGCATTATCATATTAAACACCGATATCATATTTTTATTCGTGATCGTATTTAAGATAGTTTTTATCCTCGTTTTACCAACAGCATTTTTTGTCGGCCTACACTTATCATACTCATAATCATCATTAGAACTATTATTTTTATTTTTCGTTATATTTTATGACTAATTGCGAGAAATTATCAACTAAATCTGTAAATTAAAACAAATATTGCTTTGTTATGATGACGTGCAAGGACATGTGTGTTTATCATTCCTTTCGCCAAATGCAGAATTTTCGTTATTCGCAAGAAATTTAATATTTGAATACCAGTTATACGATTGGCATTTTGTCTTTGATATGCTAGTATTTTTTCTGACTAACTAAAGTTCGAGAACAATTGTAAAATTTTCCTTATACGCATGTGCATTAAAACTGTGGTGAGGTCATCCTTGTATAGTCTTTAACAAAGCGAATTCACATCTAACTCACTATACTTACAATATACCAATTGTGAAAAGGGCATCAAGACATTCTAAGTTTCATCCCAGTTAAGCATAACAACCTTTCTTAATAACTTGTAATCCAGCAGTGTTATACTCTGGTTTGAATCGACATCCGTTCCGGAATGCCCTTGATAATCATTCTATCATTAATTGACACATGAAAGTTATATGTTCCTGAGATTGGATATTATATATATATATATATATATATATATATATATATATTGTGTGTGTGTGTGTGTGGTTGTGGATGTGTGTATTTATCTATCAAGCATGGAGTAATTAGTAACATTCATTGTACCCAGTTAAATACTGTTTGTTGCGGAGAACTTATATATATGCAAGTATGTATTAGGTGTTGCGAACCTAGTAACAAGTTAGTTCAGTTGTGACCAGAAGGATAAAACAAAGACAGCATGAACGGAAAGTATAATCTCATGCACATTCGTTTCGTGCTTACTGGCGACTCATCAGTAGGAGCCGGTATTACGCCCTTTAACCACTAGGAGATTGTATCGTCCTATTATCCCACATTCCTCACCAAAATATATAGTGGTTAAAGGGCGTAATACCGGCTCCCACTGAAGAGTAGCCAGTAAACACGAAACGAATGTACATGAAATTATACTTTCCGTTCATGCTGCCTTTGGTTTATCCTTCCGGTCACAACTGAACTAATTTGTTACTAGGTTTGCAACACCTTATTCATACTTATATATACATATATTAGTTTTCCGCAACAAACAGTATTTAACTGTTATATATTGAATTTAATGATGTCATGCTTGCCGCGAAATGTGATAACTGATATTGATCAAGGCCAGAGTGAATGGATTAACTGGAGAAACAGGTGTTCAGAAATAATTGTAATTCTCAATT